>CM034353.1:89528088-89726756 GCA_019925275.1 Mytilus edulis | reverse complement strand
TATTCCCGCGTATCGACAAACCTGAAGATCATAAACGGCACTTTCTGAAAATTGAATATATTAACACATGTAACAGAAGTATTGATTTTATCCACTTATCGAATATATTTAAGGACTCTACCGATCAAAAGTTTATACCTCACTATTTTTATATAACACAGAACCACCTATTTCGAACACATACAAAAAAACATCCAGAATTTTTATTTTTAATTAAACGTCGGTAACATCAGACGTCAATGTAGAAAATAGTACTCCTCTAACTCGAAACTGTGAATCGTCGATGTTTAGATGTGATCCCTATGACCATGTTATTACGGGGGCCTAAATATCTTCCAGGAAAGAGAGGTTAAAAACCAAAATATCGTCCACGATATAAAATAGATAAAAAAGAAAGTCAGTGTCGTCAGGTCAACAAAGATTCTTTTTCCTCGTTTTGTAAAATATTGCGTAAACGTGGAAAATCTGATAAAAATTTCTTGATTCTTATTTAAATAGATGTATGAATTAGCAAATTTACCTGACGATATCGGGATATAGGTATTCAGTCGGATCTTAACTTATATTGGTGATTTGTTTAAACCCGGTTTTGATAAAAAAAAAATAAACGAAGAAATGACGAAATGTTCAGGACTTAATTAAATCTGTATTTGATTAAAATGATGCAAGCATACGACTTTTATTACGTCTTACACTTTGAGAAGCGAATAATCTTTAACTACTTTATTAAAATCTAGTGTAAAAACGTTAATTATGAGCTATGAAAGTCGAGTGGTTCGAGCATTTTCCTGAGGAAGTTCTAAAAAATTGCAAAGAAATATTTTTCACAGTGGGTTAGTTTTCATTAGTCTTCACAGTCTTTAGATTAACAACTTTATGTTTGATTTTTGATTTAGAATCATCATTGAAATGGAGCACGAATGCACAGTTAATTAATTATATTGATGTGCCATCTGTATGCAAGAGTGACAATCCTTTGTATTATGTGCCGATTCGAAAAAGTTATGCGAGTATTGTCTCCCTTTAACAGGTTCATTATTTTATAATTAAGTTTAGGGTTCTAATATAATTTTGAATAATTACAAAATGTATCAGCTCAATATATTTAAGTTTTTGTTATTGGTGTATCAAAACATTGATGTACTAATATAATTTCAACAATTTGAAACGTTAACAAGAACTATCTTTAAAAAAAGATAACTGACGTATTTAAATTTGAGTATATGTTTAAAACTATCATTTCGATAACCGTCAGAAGCACAAAGATATACCATTTAAATTTCTCTGTTTGTGTTCAGTATTATCGGTCCTCGTATCTTTCTGTTTACATTCACCAAAACCCCGCGGAAATCTCACATGCGTAGGTGCGTTCTAAAAGTCATGTACGTTCGTACAACAAAGTTTACATTAAAAATTATATAATTGTCCCGAATAAACAGCTGTCACGGATGCAAAGAGCTATTGGAGAAACAATTCTTTTAATAAAAATATAAATCTTTCATAACCACATCACAGCTCAAGGCTTCTTCTGAACATTTGCATTACAGCTTAAGGCTTCTTCTGAACATTCGAATGTCCCTACTATGTATTGGTTACCTGAACTACACAAAACAAAACAGTAACATATCGTTTCATCTCGGCCTCTAGTAAGTGTTCTACAACTAATCTTTCAGAGATTTTAACGAGTTCCTTAACTACTATCAAAGAACTTATCATAAACTATTGTTATAAAATATACGAAAATAGGGAATTAAACTATTTAGGAGTGTAAAAATTCTCTTGATGTCTTAGATAAATAACGTGCTTTTGATGGTCTTTTTTTTTTCTGTTGACAGTTTTGACTGTTCTACTCTTTACCTACACACTGCAACATCATCTTATTAAACAAAAGTTTTCCTATTTAAAGTTGAATGGTCGTTTGGATCTTATTGGAAATATATTTGCTGCAACTCATTTAAAGCCTTCTTCTCAATTGAAAAAGGTAAATATGCTAAATATCCTTAATGGAGGTGTGATGAGATGATTGAAGCTGTTAGTGTTCTCCTTGATAATATTTATGTACGTTTAGGCAACAAAGGTAATCGACAGGTTTTTGGCATGCCAATCGGCACTAATCGCGCCCCTTCAATAGCAGACTTGTTTTTGTACTATTATGAATCACAGTTTATGACCAAACCAAGTAAAGACCCGTCTACATTTCATTTAATTGGTCAATTCAACAACACTTACCGTTATCTTGATGATGTTTTTGCGTAAAATAATAAAAAAATCTAAATGGACTGCCGAAATTTATCACAAGGAACATACTTTTAATGAGTCAAATAAAAATGGTAATTTAAACTCAACACTAAAATTAACGACAAAAGGGACGATTTTTTGTTCCCTATAGTCAATTTCATTTTTAGGATGATGATGTTCTTTTGGCACCATCTTACGGTGTGTATATTTCACAACTCATTCGCTATGCCCGTGTCTGTGTTGAAGGCCATACTTTGTCTGATAATGGTTTACTTTTACAAATTGTGACTTTGATGGAGAGTTTGTCATTGGAACTCGTTGAATTTAAATTTGATCTTTTGACAGATGCATGAATATTGTTGACTTGAAGTAACATGAGTAATACATAATCTTGTGTATTCAAATTTCAAACAATATAATGCAGTAAAAGGGTTGAGTTAATTAAATTTTATTTAAGGAATGACAGTAATATTTTTTTCTGTCTATGAAGAAATAACATGAGAAATGTTGTGCACACTAAACAACGACCGTAGCGGGTTATTTAACAGTGTGCACCACAATTTTTTTGTTATTTCAAATAGACTGACTAAATATTATAGTTATATCTTATAATTTAATTCTAAATTCATTTTAAACCGGCGTAAATAATGAAAAAACGTGGATGTCATGGTCACATGCCAAAATTGTGTCTATAATATGATAAACAAAACGACGTCAGCCAATCAGATGACGCGTTACATCCAAAACTAAATTATAAACATTTATCATTTACTTCACTACTATTTCTGGTTTCGGTTTCGGTTTCGGTATCAGCTTATGGTGAACTTGCTATTAATGTTAAGATTTATGTTAGAGTGTTTTGGTTGGTAAGCAGTATATTTACCTTGGTTGATAAAAACAAAAGTACAAACTATCTGCTTATGATCGCCAATAGTCTATTGTGAAACATAACAGAATAGTAAATTAATCACCTTTTTTCAAAACTCGGTTTAAAGTAATCGAGATACAGTATACATCGATGTAATCCAAATTTCATTTTAATTATCATTAATTAACTCTTATCCTACATGTCCTATATTTTTGAAAAATACATCATGTACATGTCGTGATCACAGTTAGATGTGTTTTAATTTATAAAATAATAATTATATTCATATAAATGCATCGATAAAACGTAGAGATGTTTTCCTCCATATCACCTGTATTAAAGTTCAACTAAACTTTCGGTTACGAAACAGTTGTACTTTCTCTTTTAAGATCGGCTGTACTTTCTGTTTAGAGACTTGTACTCTGATATTGACAATAACAATCAGCTATACCCTGAATATGACCAAAACCCAAACCGTTACCCCTACACTGACATAATCTTTGTTGTAAGACTTCCATATTTTTGTTATGTCTTTGGAATAATATCTTATAAGAAAGCAACTGAAGAATATATATTAAAAACAAAATAAACGATCACATATGTATATTTGTGTTATTCACGCTGCAAACATTAAATTTTTAAAGCTAAATGTAAGAAAAGTCGGTTACAAAATATTTATTAAAAATATGACCAATCTATATTAAAAGCTAATAAAAATAAAAAAAATCATTTCAGACAAGTAAAGTATTTTTCTCATTTTGTCATAATTACATTTATGCAATGTTTGATTAATTTTGCATGTTTAAATAATTCTTCGAAATTCGGTGGATATTGTATATAAAAGCTTTATTCAGTTTTATTGATGTTTTTAGGCTGAAATTTCACTAAGTTTGGTTGATGTTGTATATCTAAACTTCTCCAAGCTTAGTGGATGTTCTATATCTAATCTCGATACAGTTAAGTTGATGTTGTATATCTAAACTTCTCTCAGTTCGGTGGATGTTCTATATCTAATCTCGATACTGTTTGATTGATGTTGTATATCTAAATTTCTCTCAGCTTGGTGGATGTTCTATATCTAATCTCGATACTGTTTGATTGATGTTGTATATCTAAACTTTTCTCAGCTTGGTGGATGTTCTATAACTAATCTCGATACTGTTTGATTGATGTTGTATATCTAAACTTCTCTCAGCTTGGTGGATGTTCTATAACATATCTCGATACTGTTTGTTTGATGTTGTATATCTAAACTTCTCTCAGCTTGGTGGATGTTCTATATCTTATCTCGATACTGCTTGATTGATGTTGTATATCTAAACTTCTCTCAGCTTGATGGATGTTCTATATCTAATCTCGATACTGTTTGTTTGATGTTGTATATCTACACTTCTCTCAGCTTGGTGGATGTTCTATATCTTATCTCGATACTGTTTGATTGATGTTGTATATCTAAACTTCTCTCAGCTTGGTGGATGTTCTATAACATATCTCGATATTGTTTGTTTGTGATGTTGTATATCTACACTTCTCTCAGCTTGGTGGATGTTCTATAACATATCTCGATACTGTTTGTTTGATGTTGTATATCTAAACTTCTCTCAGCTTGGTGGATGTTCTATAACATATCTCGATACTGTTTGTTTGATGTTGTATATCTACACTTCTCTCAGCTTGGTGGATGTTCTATAACATATCTCGATACTGTTTGTTTGATGTTGTATATCAACACTTCTCTCAGCTTGGTGGATGTTCTATATCTAATCTCGATACTGTTTGATTGATGTTGTATATCTAAACTTCTCTCAGCATGGTGGATGTTCTATATCTAATCTCGATACTGTTTGATTGATGTTGTATATCTAAACTTCTCTCAGCATGGTGGATGTTCTATAACTAATCTCGATACTGTTTGATTGATGTTGTATATCTAAACTTCTCTCAGCATGGTGGATGTTCTATATCTAATCTCGATACTGTTTGATTGATGTTGTATATCTAAACTTCTCTCAGCATGGTGGATGTTCTATATCATATCTCGATACTGTTTGATTGATGTTGTATATCTAAACTTCTCTCAGCATGGTGGATGTTCTATATCTAATCTCGATACTGTTTGATTGATGTTGTATATCTAAACTTCTCTCAGCATGGTGGATGTTCTATATCTAATCTCGATACTGTTTGATTGATGTTGTATATCTTAACTTCTCTCAGCATGGTGGATGTTCTATATCTAATCTCGATACTGTTTGATTGATGTTGTATATCTAAACTTCTCTCAGCATGGTGGATGTTCTATATCATATCTCGATACTGTTTGTTTGATGTTGTATATCTAAACTTCTCTCAGCATGGTGGATGTTCTATAACATATCTCGATACTGTTTGATTGATGTTGTATATCTAAACTTCTCTCAGCATGGTGGATGTTCTATATCTTATCTCGATACTATTTGATTGATGTTATATATCTAAACTTCTCTCAGCTTGGTGGATGTTCTATATCTAATCTCGATACTGTTTGTTTGATGTTGTATATCTAAACTTCTCTCAGCTTGATGGATGTTCTATATCTAATCTCGATACTGTTTGATTGATTTTGTATATCTAAACTTCTCTCAGCTTGGTGGATGTTCTATATCTAATCTCGATACTGTTTGATTGATGTTGTATATCTAAACTTCTCTCAGCATGCTGGATGTTCTATATCTAATCTCGATACTGTTTGATTGATGTTGTATATCTAAACTTCTCTCAGCATGGTGGATGTTCTATATCTAATCTCGATACTGTTTGATTGATGTTGTATATCTAAACTTCTCTCAGCATGGTGGATGTTCTATATCTAATCTCGATACTGTTTGATTGATGTTGTATATCTAAACTTCTCTCAGCTTGGTGGATGTTCTATAACATATCTCGATACTGTTTGATTGATGTTGTATATCTAAACTTCTCTCAGCTTGGTGGATGTTCTATAACATATCTCGATACTGTTTGATTGATGTTGTATATCTAAACTTCTCTCAGCTTGGTGGATGTTCTATATCTTATCTCGAAACTGTTTGATTGATGTTGTATATCTAAACTTCTCTCAGTTCGGTGGATGTTCAATATCTAATCTCGATACTGTTTGATTGATGTTGTATATCTAAACTTCTCTCAGTTCGTTGGATGTTCTATATCATATCTCGATACTGTTTGATTGATGTTGTATATCTAAACTTCTTTCAGCTTAGTGGATGTTCTATATCTAATCTCAATACTGTTTGATTACTGTTGAGTATCTTAACCTCTCTCAGCTTGGTGGATGTTCTATATATTATCTCGATAAAGTTTGGTTGATGTTGTAATACTAAACTTCACTTAGTTTGGTTAAGGTTGTGTATCTACACTCCAATCAGTGTGGTTTATATTGCAGGCTGTTTTTTTGGGGTTGTTTAATAAAACTCCACTCAGCTTAGAGGATGTTGTGTATCCAAGCTTCACTCAGTTTGATATATGTCATGTATCTACACGTCATTAGTTTTATTGATGTTGTATCACTTAATATAACTTAGTTCGGTTTATGTTTTGTATGCAAACTCCACTCAGTTTGGTCGATATTGTAGGCCTATACTTCAATTTTCGGAATTTTTATCTAATTTCCACTTAACTAAGTGTCTGGTATTTATCTAAACATAGTGCGGTTTGTGTTGTATATCTAAATTCCCCTCAGTTCGGTGGATGTTGTATTTCTAGATTCAACTCAATTTAGTGGATGTTGTATGTCTGCTTGTTTTCGCTTAGAGACATTGTAGTTTGCTTATAGATATTTAATACACGTATATTACAGGCATACGAAAAATATATAAATAAAATCATTATAGATACCAGGATTAAATTTTGTATTTAATCACACCCTATAATGAGCGTTTAAAAGAGAAACTACTGTTAAAAAGGCTGAAAAGGGTATGAACGAATCGATGATTTGAGAAATCCATAAGATTGCGGTTATCGAAAAAAATTTCACGTTCATGTTCACGTATAATTTTGTGTCGTGTGTGCTGTTGTTTGTTTGTCTTTTTCATTTTTAGCCATGGCGTTGTCAGTTGTTTTAGATTTATGAGTTTGACTGTCCCTTTGGTATCTTTCTTCCCTCTTTTAAGCTCAATTCGTGGACAGTGCAAATTGGAAAAAAAAAATAGAAGTTTCATAATGAATTTACGATAGCACCAAGCATGTCTTACGTCTTCCTTTAAAGATTTACCGACCGATTAAAAAAAAAAGACATCGAATCATTTACACTTTTCAACAAACTTGCTTTTAGTGTTCTATTTAATATATATCCAAGGTTCGTGGTCGTTTGAAAAAAAGGAGTACATCCTGTATCGACAAGCATTCTACAGGGGTAACAACGTTTAGCACGACAATCATTTTAAAATAAAAAGTAATCAAAGACTATGATAACAAACAGAATGAAGTTGGTTTGGATTTGCATGACAGGTGATGCATAAACGACAGGAGACTTTTTCCCTGTCGACTCACTTTCTATTTTAGAAGAGGGGCGAAAGATACCAAAGGAACATTCAAACTTTAACATACTTTAACATGCAATTTTCAATTTTTTTTGGGTTCATTTAGACTAAACTTTCATTTGTTTTTCGGCGTATAAATAAAGAAAGAGATATTGAAAATGTTCAAACTTTGACTGTGTAAAAATACGAAAATTGGTGAGACTAGCAAATATGAATATTTAAAAATCGAAGCAATACACTATTTATTTTCAAAATTAACATAAATCCATAAAATATTTTTGTAGTTTTTTTACCTCACTACTATACAATGGAAATAGGACTTCTGAGTAAACCTTTGAATTAAGTTGAAATAATCAATAATTCATGACTAGCCATACCTCTTTTTAGTTCAATTAGAACATTCTACTCGTATAAATGCAGAAAATTATTACATTTCTGATGATACAATTAAGATTAATGAATAAATGATATCTTCAATAAACTAATCGGACTGATTAAACATCGTTCCATAATATAATTGATTTCACTAATAAATAATAAACTGATAAAACATTGTGTCATTATATAAGTTATACTCCAACGCATTAGAGAATAAATAAATGAACATTACTGCAGTATTAAGCACTGTTAAGTTTTTGCAATGGGAAAAATAATTGGTTTTTACTCAAAAGCCTACTTTTAACATATACACAAAACTTGATGACTACTAAGGGAGGCATTGTCTTCTGATCTAATCATTTGTTGTAATCTACAGATATTTAATCATGTATCTTGTAATTAACTCTAACTGTGCGCTTTAAAATGCATATCAATACCAAACAGTCTTAAATAAAGGCAACAGTAGTATACCGCTGTTCAAACTCATAAATCCATGGACAAAAAACAAAATCGGGGTAACAAACTAAAACTGAGGGAAACGCATTAAATATAAGAGGAGAACAACAACACAACACTACAATGTAACACACACAGAAACGGACCAAGCATCAGACAAAATCCCACGAGAAAAACAAATATAACATCAAAACCAAATACATGAATTTGGGATAGACAAGTACCGTGACACGTCTTATCGCAATGTGAATTTACACTTAAGACTTATGATTTATTGTCATTTATGATCAAAATATATGTAATCGAGTTTAAGGATGTTTGCTGCTCAGTTTCAAAATAAATTACTTTCCATAAAACTAGTATATATTAATAGGGGATTATTTGCGGAATCAAAAAAGCAAAAAAAATATAGGGGTCAATGTGCTTGTTTTTGAGATATCAGCCATTGAAATTTTGGCGGGAAAATGTTCTCTCTTGATTTCGCATAGCTTTATCATTGACTAGTTCAAGTTCTCACAAACTATTAAAAAATAAATAAGATTTTATAAGGCTTTTACAAATGGCTTATAATTATACATGTAAAAGATTTATAAAAAGAAAAATGGGGGTTCAATGCATTCAAATGGATAAAACCAGAGGATTTCGAATATCTGACAAAAAATCTAAAACATGACCAGCAAACATCCTTAAAACTCTATATATTTTAATAATTTTCGAAGATAGTAAGAAAAGAAAAATATTCAGTACTGCTCTTTTTTTTAAACTATGGGTATAAGAATATATCATTTAAATGTGTTCTCTTCGGAAAATTGGATACACGGATTACGTGGAATCCGAACTCTACATATAAGAATAGTTTTAAAAAATGTTTGTTCAATGTTTTCTTCACTTTTATAACCCTTAAATAAGCATAAGGAAGTATTAAGGTGAAATCTTAAAATCCAAATTTTAAAATTGAAACTGTAAGTCTAAAGAGCATTAGTTAAGGAACAAGTTCAACTTTTTCAAGATACTCGTTTTTGTTTTGAATTGCGAGAAAAGACTGACTCGGACTTTTACTTTTGCACTAGTATTATTTTAGGCATGGCATTGTCAGTTTATTTTCGACTAATGAGTTTGAAAGTCCATCTGCTGTCGTTCGCCTCTCTTTTCTTGAACTGTGATCTCTTGCTAATTTGTGATATACGAATCACAAATATATTAAATACAATTTCAATATCACGAAAATCTTCACTATGCCCATTATGTCTAAATATTTAGGTAACCGGACGTTACGAGTGATGAGTGAAAACCCATCTCAGTGATGAGTGAAAATTAATCACACAGTATATTATACTTTAGTACTTGAAAGCCTAAAACCAAATGTCGGAAGTCCGTGTTTTATAATTTCCAGGTGAAATGCAATGACACATGCACGAATAGACAGGGTGACCCAATAACCTTCGCCACATTGTACTTACTGTATGTTGACACTGTAGTATTTAAAGTGATACCGAACGGTGAAAATACAAAGGACAAGGTACGACAAAGCCTGTTTTTGGCCCCCTTTTTCTCATTTTTCGAATTCTGTTTTGGAAAGCTATTTATTCTGTTAAAACATTCCCTGAGGTTTGAAGTTTGTTTGGATGAACTTCAAAACCACTAATATTTGCAAGTGGATGAGGTGAGGGGGTTAACTTTCTGTTATTTTCAAATATTGTAATCATTATTCATTTTGCAGGTGATTTTACAACAAATTTTAATTTTTTTAAAGCCTGCGCCAACGTGACCCAGGATTTTTTTGTTCCATGTCATGAGAACTGTTTTTTCTGTTTAAATCGCCATAATTTTTTTTGGGTTACGTAGGCGCACGGTATAAAATTTAAAAAAAAATGGCCAACAATCGGTATTTTCCCTTATTTTGAAGGTTTTGATGCCCTCTACCCCCCTTGCCTCACCCATTTTCTGAAATTAATGATTTTGAAGTTCATCCAAACAAACTTCAAACCTAAGAGAATAAACTAACGTGATTAGTAGCTTTCCGAAACAAAATTTAGAAAGTGAGAAAATAGGGGGGGGGGGGGGCAAAAACGGACCTTATCGTACCTTGTCCTTTGTTTATGATATTGGCCTATCCTCCCATATAATATAACATAACGATATTTATTTCCTTTTTTTTTACATTATCCTAATGTTTGTTTCATTTCAACCAGGCACTCGTTACAATATAATATACGAATTTTATTAAAAAAAAAATCAGTTTATGGCGCGCGCGTAAGTAGACAGTATGTGTTGTTTAGTGCTTGTCAGGATACTCACATTTGTTTGTTTTTTTTCAATTTCAATTTTCTTCTGAAGGAACTTTTGATAAACGATGATTCAATTAAGATGGGCTTTTTAAGGGTGGTTTACACTTAACAAATGACTTTATCTCTTATCTCATTCCTTTTGTTCAATTCTGAACCATCTACATATTTCACCTTTAGCAATGTCGTTAATTCTACTTAACTTTTCAATAAGAGCTTCCGTAGATTTAGTCCATGTATCAAAAACTACATACCCATTCCTATAATTAGAAAACTGTGGATCAGTGCATGAAGTGGATTTTTGAAACAACTTTTCTATGCAACATCATGTGAAAATAGCACAGTCGCTACAGGCACAATTTGGTGTCATTTGGGAACTTTAAATCGATTTGACATAACAAGGGGGTCCCAGTGAATGAAAAGTACTGTTCCATTATATGTGTGTTGTTCAAATTGTGAAGTTTTTAGTTTTATTTACTTCTTGTTTTGTCGTTGCTATAATTACAGGGTTTGAATCTTTAACATACGTTGTTCCACTGTCTAAAATCGACTCAAGGTTGAAATCGATGGCTTTAAACTGAAGCACGAATTCTCTTTTAATTTCTATACTTTCTTCAATAGAAAATATTACTTCTCTGAAATGCACATTGTCTGTTGTATTCTTATTATATGAATTGAAAAAAAACCAGTAAATATCTTTGAACAGTGTTGTCAATGGAGACTGAATGCTATTTAAAAGGGATGTCAACGAGTACTCGAGTATCGCTCGGTACTACCGAGTATCGAATTCCAAAATGATACTTGACTAATCGTTTTCCTGTGAGAATATGGCTTTCCTAAGTTTCAATAAAAATATCTTAATTCATAGAAATTAAAATACGATCCGATTGTTTGCGTAAACTGTCTTTTTAAATTCTCACAAACAGAGGTAGGCATTGAACAATTGCACTTTGCCGAATCTTGCACTTTTAGCTAATTTCAGTAATTTCCCCACCTTTATACTGTCTATACCGTCAGAGTATATATTTTCATCAACAGGACTGTTAGTTACCTAGCAAAATTAAGAAGTAGCCTCGTCCCAGAAAATTTGTTAAGATAATACTTTTGAATAAGAACAAGTGAAAACACCATGTGTCGACCCTCTAAAAACAATTAAAGGCATCAGTAAGTATTAATTATTACTCCTTTGTTAATTATTAAATGTGAATTTTAAGGTTCCTTAATACTGGTATTTGAGTAATAATATTTAGATGGATAGTGATTGATTACTTAATTAGATTATTGATAGTTTACATAATTAATTCATGTAGTAAATGAGCTATTAATTATGGGTATAATTTTGTGTTTCCATTTTGTAGATATTTTACCGAGCGAGTACTCGAGTATCGCTCGGTAAAACCAAAGAGTACTCGATTAGTAAATCTCTATAGAGTTGACATCCCTACTATTTAAGCATGCATTTTCTAAATCAGCATTACAAACGTCACATAAACTCGTTGGATTACATTTCGAAATAACACCACTTAATATATAATTTGATGGGTAACAGACATGGCACAATATATTTTCGAAATATTTGAAATCTATTGTCATACATTCTGCATGCAAAGTCTATACTGATATCAAATATTATCAAAATTGCCGAAACGTTACATTTACTTATTAAACCAACACCACAGAAAGAGTTATCATCGAATGTGTATACCATCAATGAATACCATCAATTCCTGAGCTCGAATAGAAAATATCCAATTCTTTTTCTCTGGCATAGTCAGTTAGTTAGGAATACAAAGATAGAAAATTGAAATTTGCAAAGTTTGCACATTAAATTTTAATTTCCATTGGATGATATTTTCCATTGATTCAATATTACAAACTGAACAATGAGCATTTCTGTAACAGAATCCGCGTTCGGGCGAATAAACGTGATTTGGGAAAACGAAAAACCGAGATACGGGCAGCAGTTCCTATAAATAATATATGTATTGTCACAGCCGCATTCTGGACAATATTCTCGTATTGTTGTTGTCGTTGAATTTAAGATTTGCAGTTCACAAAGTTTATTGCCACACCTTACTTTGTATGCATCTATAACATTAGAAAGATCTATACTGTACATCGAGAAGAAAAAAATACATTGATATCGACAGTTATGTTGTTGTTTTGTTATAATTATTCATTTTAAATCTAAAAATATAGAAATGATTTGTCGTATATATGGATCAGATACAAAAGGTAAATAAAGGTAAGTAAAGGCATCAGTAGTATACAGGTATAACACAATAACACAGTTCCACAATAACAAAGTTTTAGGATATATATTGATAGCTTCTTACTGCTTTTAACTTGAAAATTATTTTACAACCAGATAATCTTATTGATATTTGTTCATATAATTTGAAACTTTTTTATTTCTTCTCTTATATATCGGATGTTAATTTTGAAAATCATGTTGCAATAAATATGAAAGGGACGCGCGCCTCAACATAGCTTCAGATTGTATATGGGTTTAATTGATGTTTGATCTCTCAATTTTATGCAATCAACAGAAAATGTTTAATTGGTTCGTTTAGAATTGTTGCAAATTATAGCGAAGTAATGTTCGCAACTGAGTGCACATTAATTCTGAATTAAATAAAACATGAATAATGATGAAGCGCGAACAATAAAACGGACGAGTTTTTGTTTCTACAAAAAGATATTTTGTTTTTATTCAATTGAATGTATGGCGGCACTGTCATGGGCTGCGCAGAACAGTATCCTTAATCGAGAACACCGGATGTTCCTTAGATAAACAAGAAAAAGTTGAACCTCTACTGTAGACGTAACAAATACAATTGTATAAGCTGTAAAAACACACGTGTAACGAAAAAGTAAAGTTACATTATTAGTACTGAACACTGAGGAAAGTTTAAAAATGTCAAAATCAAAAGCATAAACGTGTGGATAACAACTGTCATATTCCTGACTTGGTACAGGCATTTTCTTATTTTAAACCTTGGTTTAAAGCTAGCTAAACGTCTCAGTTGCATCAAATTCAATTATATTGACAACGGTGTCTGAACAAAATAAACAGCCATAGTAGAGAAAAATGTCAAAAATAGGGGAACAGTAGTCAACAGTGCGATTTAATCTTAATCATTATCAACAAACCACCGCTCATTTGCCATTTCATTTTAAATTTAATGTTCTTCGCACCTATAAAAAATAATTATATATTAATGGAAAGATGGTTATTTTCTGTGATTTCACTGTTCTCAACAGAAAATTTTAGTTTAAAAAGGTTTTTTTTTAATAGAAAGAACTGCTCGAGATGGAATATAATTATGTTGACAGATATTATCCGTATTGTCAACTATTATATTTCGAACTTATATTATTGATCGCAATCCATGATCAATTTATGTTTTTTTTTATTTAATTCAGAATAACTCTGCACTCAGTCGAGATTATAACAAATGGTACAGTTTTTGTAATGTCACTGAATGAATATCCTTAGATTTAATTTATGTTGACTTTTATATCTTTCAAAAAATATTCAAGTTTATTTTTTGTATTAACAAAAGTTTTTGTTCAAACGTCTTTTTGGTCGAGCAATTTTGATTGAAATTTTATATTGTGTCTTTTTATTTTGTAAACTTACACTACTGTATCAGATTGGGGTGAAGTTTTGCGCTTGTTAAAATATTAAAACCTTCTGCATTTTTGTACACCTGTCCTAAGTAAGGAGTCGTTTTCGTTCTTTTCTGTGGTTCATTGGTGTTTCTCGTTTTTTGTTTTTATATATATAGAATATACCGTTAGTTTTTCTTTTTAAAATTGGTTAACACTTGTCATTTTGGAGCCCTATATGGCTAACAACTCGGTGTGAGTCAAGGCTTCGTTATAAAGGTCATTGTTTAACTACCTATAGTTACCTTCAGTCTGACTGAAGTCAGCCCAACTACGGATTTTCCGTTTGAGGATGGTCGGAGCTGGATTTTGTCAGACTACATAACCTTTATTTACAAACATCTGCGTCGCTTGGTATCTACTGATTAGTTGTCTTATTGGCAATCATTCAATGTTTCAATATCATATTATAAGGTGCTGCCGTTTGTCAAAATAATGTTAACAAGTATTGCACATTTACTTCAACATCTGTTTGGCTACCCAAAGTATTTGCAGTGGTTTTTTTTCCTGTGCACAGCGATGGAACCAATACTTGGTGTTGTCGTCACGAGTATTACAATTATCATCATGATTAATAACCTGATATTTTTGTTTGCCAAATTAGTATAAGTAAAATTATGCTCTTATAATATACTAGATTATGGAGTGTGTGTCCGAGCGAGAACTGCTCTAGTTCATTACTTTAGGAATATTTATCAAAAAGCAGTATTTCAATATTCAGCCCCATTCTACTCTTTAGTCAGCCATCAGTCCTACCCTGATATACCCTATCTTTTTCGGGTAATTAATACTGATAGCGTTTGACATTTTTAGCCGAACAAATTTATCCATTTTATATAACTTAAATTATTGTATGCTGGTTCATATTCTGGACGCCAATCTTTGCTCCTTTATTATATAATTCACTAACAAAACAATTATGAAGCTTAGAAATGGAAAATTACTAAATACTAAACTTGTTCAAAGGATATCTACACGTCTCAATCTTCAAAATCGGTTATCTAAAGATACTACCATCGCTAACGTTTTTAACAATAAAAATCGTGGTTACCCTTCTATCGATAAGTGTCATGCCAAAAAATGACTTACATGTCCCCGTCTTTCCACCAACAATACGGTAAGGTCAACTTTTAATGGTCGCACATTTTCTTTAAATTTTGAAACTGATATAACTTGAAAAACAAACAGTATTATTTATTTACTAACATGAAACAAACCGGGTGTGGTATTCAGTACGTAGAGAGAAACTGGACGATATTTATCTAAACGCACTCAAGAACATCTGTATCGTTTTAAAAGACCCAATAAATTCAAAAGTATCATTTACCAACACCTTAAGAAACACAACCATCCTTTTAAATATTTAGCAGTTCAACCTTTAGAAGTAGTAAATAAGCAGCCTGGTGAATCGCATTCAAAGTTTGTACGATCACGGAAAATAATTGAATAAATTGGATTAAAAAATTACAGACAGTTTACCCTCTCGGTCTAAATGATAATATCATGGGAATTGGTAATATATCTAGAACCAATTCCGTTAACATTTTGGATATAGTTTCTAAAACTGTTCGTAAAAACCGTTCTCACGGTCGTAGAACAAATCGCAATCAAAGAAAATTTCGGGCCAATCATACCAATATTTCGGACCTAATTTCTATTTCAAAAAACAACGGCAGACATTATCTGTTAACAAAACTCTGTTCGTTACAGGTTAATAAGTTAAATAAAATTTTGGAGGATTGTAACACAATTTCATATAGCAGTCCTAAGTATGAAATTGTTGAAATTATTATGGCATATTGTTATTCTAAATTATTTCCCAAAATTGATCGCCCTGAAGATCATAAAAAACATTTTATTAAAATTAAGTATGTCAATAAAGGCTTTGATTTTGTAAATATTGCCGGTATATTTAACGACCATTCTGTTAAAGAACAAATTCCTGGATATTTTGATAATACTGAGCTACCTCTTATTTGTTATATTTACAAGAAATCTACCCGGAAATTTGTGTTTAATTATAGTCAATTGTGTAAAGATGTTAATATCAGTGAAAATACACCTACTTCATGTAATTGCAGTAATTCCGAATATATTTATGGACCCATTTCCGATGTTATAACAGGAGATCTTAACATCGTTCAAGACCGAGAGTTAAAATCATTCCTCAGTAAAGGACCTAAATATCGTCCCCCGTCAATTATTAATTGGAATGAGTGTCGTAATATCATCCACGACTCACTCCATACTTACTGTATGAAATGGATAAAACGGGAAAAAGCTGACAAAAAATCTTTGGACTCTTTTTTTAATTCAGTAATGAATATAGTTGATATACGTATTCAACATTTTAAAGAACATTTTACTATTAACAATAACCACAATAAACCTATTTCTCGTATCAAACATAAACTAAAAGAACTAGCCAAGGAATTTGTTTTTGTCCCGGCCGATAAAGCTGCTAATAATATTATTATTGTTTGACGTAAATTTTACATTGAGGTTCTGAAAAAGGAAATCACCAATTCACCAACATTCCAACTGACTCCATTTTCAGAAAACGAAATCTGTAACAAACATAAACTTTTAGCCACCGCTTTACAAGCAGAACCAAATACAATGAAAGTCCCAACTATGTATTGGCTTCCGAAGCTACACAAAACCCCTTACAAATATAGATTTATTTCGTCTTCAAGCCATTGTTCAACTACTAAATTGTCTATTCTTCTTACCAGCACACTTGGTACAATTAAAAACCTGATAATAAATTGTTCAAATAAGGCCTTCGAAAATAGTGGAATAAATTACTTTTGGAGTGTCAAGAACTCGTTGGAAGTACTTGATAAATTGCATGCTTATATTGGTGATTTTGAATCTGTTCAAAGTTTTGATTTTTCTACCCTGTATTCCACATTGCCTCACATTCTCATTAAGAAAAAATTCACACACCTAATTAAATGGGCATTCAAAAAATCAGAATGTGAATATATATGTTCAAACTCTTTTATGTCATTTTTTAGTAGCAATAAACAAAAAAACTATGTTAATTGGAAATGCTTTGATATTATATATGCCCTTGAATTTTTACTAGATAACATTTTTGTTCGCTTTGGGGATTCCGTATATCGTCAGATTATCGGAATTCCAATGGGGACTAACTGTGCACCACTTATTGCGGACCTGTTTTTGTATTGTTATGAGTTACAATTTATTATAAAAATAAGCAAAGACCCATCGAAACAACATCTGATAAACAAATTTAATAATACTTTTAGATATTTGGATGATATTTTGGCTCTCAATAATGACGACTTCAGTATGTATATTAATGAAATTTATCCTGTTGAACTTACTTTAAATAAAGCTAATACTAACAATGACCACTGCCATTTTCTCGATCTTGATATCTATATCACTAATGGAAAGCTGAATACTAAAATTTATGATAAAAGGGATGATTTTTCATTTCCTATCGTTAGTTATCCGTTTGTAGATGGTGACGTTCCCTTGTCACCATCTTACGGTGTTTATATATCTCAACTTGTACGATTCGCTCGTGTATGTAACAATGTTTCAGATTTTAACGAGAGAAATTTATGTATTACTGAAAAATTATTACACCACGGTTTTCGATATCACAAACTAGTCAAAACATTGACTAAATTTTATCATCGGTATAAAGACATCATTCGTAAATATAGCTCAACATGCAGACTTCTAATACGTTCAGGTATTTCACATCCAATTTTTTATGGAAATATTCTTTATAAAGCACAAAGGTGTCAGTATTCACCTCAGAAACTTACAAAACCTTTGAATAGACTTATTAAGAAGGGATATAATTACGATACTGTTGTCAAGTCATTAAAGATTGCATATTTTGGCGTTAATATTGAGTCACTTATAGGGTCTTTGCATCGGAACTAAACACATTTATTCTAAAAACAGTTATTGGCATGACACGGGTTATGTTCTTCTCATATATGTTATGACGGTATGATACTAAACCCTAACGGGAAGGATTGTGCCTGATGTTCATATGATGAAATCATAATCTTTCAGTCAGTTTAATTGAAGTCTGGAGCTGGCATGTCAGTTAACTGCTAGTAGTCTGTTGTTATTTATGTATTATTGTCATTTTGTTTATTTTCTTTGGTTACATCTTCTGACATCAGACTCGGACTTCTCTTGAACTGAATTTTAATGTGCGTATTGTTATGCGTTTACTTTTCTACATTGGTTAGAGGTAAAGGGGAGGGTTGAGATCTCACAAACATGTTTAACCCCGCCGCATTTTTGCGCCTGTCCCAAGTCAGGAGCCTCTGGCCTTTGTTAGTCTTGTATTATTTTAATTTTAGTTTCTTGTATACAATTTGGAAATTAGTATGGCGTTCATTATCACTGGACTAGTATATATTTGTTTAGGGGCCAGCTGAGGGACGCCTCCGGGTGCGGGAATTTCTCGCTGCATTGAAGACCTGTTGGTGACCCTCTGCTGTTGTTTTTTATTTGGTCGGGTTGTTGTCTCTTTAACACATTCCCCATTTCCATTCTCAATTTTAAACAAATTGATTTTGTATAGGAAATGACTTTCTGCGACTTATATCTCATAACTGCTAGACTCTAAACTGAGTAAAATTTACTCTTTTTTATTGAAATTGTTTTGTTTCATTTTGAAAGTATTAAATATGTTTATCTGCACGATAAAATTCAATGGAAAAATCCAGAAAAAGTAAGTTTCTTTTTGTAGATTCTGAAAATTCATATCTAATTGCATTGACTTAGATTAAAGTTTAAATGGAATATCTTAATATAATGGATTAAAGTATGTGTTTGGTAAAAACTAGTAAGAAAGTAGCTCAAGAATATATCTTAAAAACAAAATACAAAATAACAGATGTATGTTTGCGTTATGCACATTGAAAACATTAACTTTTAAAGCTAAATGATAAGGAAAACAAATACCAGATATTTATTTAAAAAATCATCAATTCAAAAGGTCATTGATTTAAAAACAAAATTTCAGACAAGAAAAGTTTTTTTTTTTTAATTTTTTCATAATTACATTCATGCAAAGTTAAATTAATTTTGTATATCAAAAAAATCTTCTAAATTTGATGGATATTGTATATCGAAACTTAAGCAGTCAGTTTTATTGATGTTTTATGTTGAAACTTCACTAAGTGTGATTGATGTTTTGTATCTGAACTTTTCCCAGCTTGGTGGATGTTCTATATCTAATCCCGATACAGTTTGGTGGATGTTGTATATCTAAACCTCACTCAGTTTGGTTAGGGCTGTGTATCTAAACTCCAATCAGTGTTGTTGATGTTGAATGCCTAAAGTTCACAGTCTCCTTGTTTTGTTTATTTAAACTCAACTCAGTTTAGAGGATGTTGTGTATCTAAGCATGAATTAGTTCAATTTATGTTGTGTATCCAAACGTCATTTAGTTTGATTGATGTTGTATCTTTGAACTTCACTCAGTTTGGTTTATATTGTGTATGTAAACTCCACTCATTTTGGTTGATATTGTAGGCCTATACTCCACTGATTTTTCGGGTTGTGTATTCAATCTCCACTCAACGAAGAGGCTAATGAATATCTAAACATCAATCATAGTATGTTGCATATCTAAATTCCATTCTGTTCGGTGAATATTGTAAGCCTAAACTTCACTGTTTCCTCGGGTTATATATCTAATATCCACTTAACAAAAGGGCTGATGTATCTAAATATAGTTCGGTGTATTTTATATATCTACATTCTACTCAGTTCGGTGGATGTTGTATGTCTGGTTGTCTTTGAATCACTGTTTTCGCTTTGAGACATTCTAGTTTGTTTATATAGATTTAATACACGTCTATTACAGACATACGACATAAATATAAACACCCCCTGTAAAGCGTTCAAAAGAGAAACTATTATCGAAAAGGCTGAAAAAGGTATGAAAGAATCAATAATTTGAAAAATCCAAGAGATTCCCGTTATAGAAAATAATTTTACGTACACGCTAAATTGAATTTGATTTAAATTCATTTGTGAATCATTTTTCAATTTTGGTCGTCGTGCAATTTTTAAAGCAGTCCCAATGAAGAAGAAAATATTTGAAAAGCAAACTAGACTTATTGGAATTATGAAAGTTACAAAGAATGCGATTTGTTGATTCAAAAAACAAACGTGACCTCCGTATCCAATCAATGTAACGCTAGATAGACTTCTAGTTATAATAATATTTAATACTACAACTATTGCTGGTATCCATAAGAATATAATATATAAACTGCCAGTCTAGAAGTTTCGGATATATGAATGCCTGTTTTGCTTGTAAAAACGTAGAACATATGAAAAGAACATACATTGAGACAACCAAACGTTACCAACCAAAAATAATGTATTAAAACACCGATAACTTTACATCCGATATCAGATTTTGTACCAAATTCTACAAACTGAAAAACGAACTGCGCACAAAACATTGCAAATACTAAACACATATTATTTTTTCCTGGAAGGGTTCTCAAACTCGAAAAAAAACAATAAGTCAAAAACGTTAAAACTAAAAAAACTAGTGATATACAAGTGAACACCAATGCGACTGTGTTCCATACAACTGTAGAATTGTAAGAATCTTTTCGTGTATTCACAGTCTGCAAACGGTTTACGCATAATCTTGCTTTCCGGGGTGACATCAGCATATAATCATCTTGTTCAATGTCAGTATTTCGTGAAATAATTGTTAATTTGAAATCTTTCAAGTTTACACTGAATTCCTTTTCGTTCAATTCGATTTGTTCGCAAAACAAAAGTTGATTCACGTGTGAATGAACGTATAAATGTCCAGGGTGTGAATGAGATATTTCGTAAGTAGTGTAACATTTATCGGTAAATTTCATTCTTGAAACTAAAGAAGGTAAATTAAACGCATGTGCATCATGCTCAAAAATAAATGGTTGTTCAAAGTCATCATAGGTAACATTTAATGTTGAGCCTAGCAAAGAAACCAGCCGTTCTTCTAATCTTGAACGATTAACAGAATCCGTTATAAATAATTTGTGGTAAACCAATATGAAAACATCAAGTCCTTTGTATAATTTGTTGCGCTGATTGCGCGGACAATACAAATTGGAAAGAGTAATAGAAGTTTCAAAATAAATGGACGATAAGTTCAAACATATTCTTATATATTCTTTAAAAGATTCATCAACTGACTCCAAGAAAGTCATCGAATCGCTTACATTATTCAACAAACTAGCTTTTAATGTCCCATATAATATGTATCCCAGATTTTCTGTTATTTGGAAAAGAGGAGTACATCCTGTTTCGACAAGCATTCTACCCGGATAACAACGTATATCACGACATTCATTCTGAAATAAAGAGTAATATAAGATAATGATTACAAATAAGTTCAAATCAGTATGCAATCGCAGGACAGTAGATACATGCAAAGCAGTAGACTAGTATCTTGCCGACGCACCTGGTAAAGCTCTTTTGAGAATTCATGATATTTATTACAAAACTTTGAATTTGTTGATGAACTAAGAATTTTCTTGTCCAAGGAATAGATTACCTATAGCCGTATTTTGCACAATTTTTTAGAATTTTGGATCCTCAATGCTCTTCAACTTTGTACTTTTTTTGGCTTTTTAACTATTTTGATATGAGCGTCACTGGTGACTATTATTAATTGTGAACATCGGTAAAACATAGTTGTCTGTATAACCTAGCAACATCTCGTAACATGTTTTTGTGCCTGTATATAGTCATTAATGTCGTTGATGATTTCCTTTAGTAATGTCTCATAATGATTGCGAACGAACTAACTTCGTTTCCATTTATGTCACCCTGACGGAGGTCGGGTGACATATTGTTATTGTTCGATTCTTTTTCTTTTCTTTATTATTATTCCACACTTTTTTGTCCAGACTATTTCTCGGAATTGTATGGACCAATGATTATGGAACTTTACAATAATTTTAACCCCGATGTGTAGATGTGAAATCGGGGTTGGCACTTTAAAGAACTTGAATGATTAAACAAATAAGATTAATCGAATAAATAATATCTTAAATAAACTAATCGTACTGACTAGATATTATTTCTAAGTATAAGTGATTTAACAATAACTAATGAATTGATCAAATATATTTGCATTAATATTATACAATTGATACTCAAAAAGCATTAGAAAATTACTTCAATATGAAGCACTTATTGCAACGGGGAAAATCTCAATAGCCCACTGAACTCATTTAGCACATGGAATTAATGGATAGTTAGGAAAGAAATGTATTCTGCTCTAATCGTTTTTACACTCGAAGAAATATTCAACTTTGTATATTGCAATTGATAATAAGTATGTGCTTTAAATGTGTCAGACACGACAATTGTGATATTTGTCAGAGGAAAGGGGTTTTCAGGATCATGGAATAAAATGGTCTGGTAGGAATACGAAAAATAACTTGACAAAGACAGAATGAACATTTATATTCTGTATTCGAAGCGATACTAAAATTTGATAACACAAATTTGTTAATTGTCTGGACATATTCTCAGTCGTTATATCAAATTACGGTATTAACATTGACTAATTTGTATTACACTAAAAAATGTTGTATTTTCAACCAGGCATGCGTAGAAATGTAAAAGTCTACTCAAAGCGAGTACTTAAGAGTAATTACTATGATAGAATCCTCTTTTTTTTATGTAGTGCCAACAAAAATATGCTTGCTAACCACTATTTCTTGTCTTAGTGTTGCTGCATATAGTTTAACCCTTATTCTAACCCGTAAAGCTATTGTTGAAAATCATATAAAATCTTGTTATATTTTCTTAGTTTTTGAAAGAAATGTTAAATGTATGAAAAGTCTACGGAGAATCATTTCAGGCCAAAATATAAATTGCTTTATCTCAAAACTAGAACACCAAACTTTCATTTCTCGGCATTTAGAGTTCAATTATTTATATACTATCTATAACACGACGGATGCCACATATAGAGCAGGACCTGCTTACCCTTCCGGAGCACCTAAGAGCACCCCAGTTTTTGGTAGGGTTCGTGTTGATTAGTCTTTAATTTGCTATGTTGTGTCTTCTGTACCATTATTTGTTTGTTTGTCTTTTTATTTTTAGCCATGGCGTTGTCAGTTTGTTTTAGATCTATGAGTTTGACTATCCCTCTGGTATCTTTCGTCCCTCATTTATAACAGTCTTTTAAAAAATCTTGTTATCATTTTACAAAAGACCAAACAACCTTCGTTAAGCAAGTCGTGGTAGTTCAGTTTTATTTCATATCTAACATATAACTCTATAAGTGTAAGAATAAATTTTCCAAATAAGAATTGAAGAGGGACGAAATATACCAAAGGGACAGTCAAACTCATAAATCGAAAAATAACCTGACAACGCCATGGCTAAAAATGAAAAAGACAAACAGACAAACAATAGTACACATGACACAACATAGAAAACTAAAGAATAAACAACATGAACCCCACCAAAAACTAAGGGTGATCTCATGTGCTTCGGAAGGGTAAGCAGATCCTGCTCCACATGTGACACCCGTCGTGTAGAAATGCGTGACTTTTTTTGCTCGGAAATTAGAAAAAATGTTTCGTAAAAGAAGGTTTTTCTTATTTTAGTTTTATAATAAATTGAACATTTATGTCTTTACTAGTGTCTTTCAGATATGATAATTTTAAACTTGCATGCAGTATTTTTATACACTTATAATAGTCCAATAACAATATAACCTATACCTTTTTTTAATTTTTAAAATTAGACACCAAAGGCATCCCTTTTCAGACAAAATAATATGGACCTTTTTGAGCTCTATCTTAATTGACACCGTATCAAACATCTAGGTAGTGTTAGTAATGTCACGTTAAATAGGTAGAAAGTTTTATATTTACGTAATAAAGATAAGAATCAATGTTACTTACAAGAAATACAATCTGACTTGAGTTGCATCTAGGTGCCTCTATGTTATGTTTTGAAGGTTGTTTGTTGTTAGAAAATCCAAATATGATCCTATATGATGGTGGTGCGGGGCTATGACCAATAATAGGAGGACTAAATTCGCCACTAGCTGCAGATCCTGAACCCGACTGGTCTTCATATACTAATACTCCGTTACATAACTTACAAAATTTGTTTTTGTATGGTGCTAGGTAATCAATTCTTGGCATATTTAAACAGTATTTCTCTGTTTCTATGTCATAGTTTTCCCATAAACCTGTCACGTTGCATTTAGAATATTCTATTGTTTGCTTGTGTTTCGGATTACAAATGGAACAAAATACACTCTTCGACATGGTTATATTTTCACAGACAAACTTTATATCTAGATCCCTATGCATCCAGTGCCCGGTAACATTGCATTGTTTGTATTCTTTTTCTTCACATCTCATGGTATAATCGAACGGAATGTACTTTATATCACATCCGTTTTCTCGTACAAACCGGAAATATTTTTCAAATGACAAGAAGAAAAATGGCGGCAAGTACATATTACAGCGAACGACTAGATTCCAAAATTTCAAAGAGGCAAAATCAGTATTTTTGAAAGTGGATTGACCAAGTACGTTACTACATACAGCGCAGAATACGTTTTTATATTGAGTATATCCTTCAGCAATTTTTATTTCTACTGGTTGAAAGGTAAAGAATTTTTCAATGTCGTTAATTCTACACAACTTTTCAGCAAGATCATTCATGGATTTAGTGCATGTATCAAAAACTACGTACTCAGTCTCACCGTAAGAATATCGTGGATCAGTGCATGAAGTAGATTTTTGAATCAATTTGTCTACGCAACATCCGTCTTGAAAAAAGCAACTGTCGCTACAGTCGCAATTTTGCGTCATAGGAAACATGGAATAGTTTTGACAAAATAAAGGGGAACCAGTGAATGCAAAGTAATGTACCATAATATTTGTTCTGTTTAAAGTGTTCAAGTATATGTTTTTGAATACATCTAGTTCTGTCGTTGCTATTATGTCAGGTTTTGTATCTTTTAGATACTTTGATCCACCCTCAAAAATCGATTCAAGATTGACATGAATGGTTTGAAACTCGAGCACGAATTCTCTTTGATTTTCTATCCATTCCTCGAGAGTAAATTCTAATTCCTTGAAATGCATGTTGTCTGTTTTAGTCTTGTTGTTTGAATTACATAAAAAACAGAAAATATTTCTGAACGGCGTTGTCAGTGGAGACTGTATGTTGTTTAAGCAAGCCTTTTCTAAATCGCTGTTGAAAACATCCCATAAACCTGTTGCATTACATTTCGAAATGACACCACCTACATCAATTGGTGGGTTACAGAGATGGCAAAATACATTTTTGAAGGAATGAAATCTATTGTCATACATTCGGCATGCATAGTCTATACTGGCATCAAATAGTATCCATGTTCCCGAAACGTTACATTTACTCATTAAACCATAATCTAACAAATATTTATCATCGCATGTGTTTATATGAACTCCATTAATTTCTGATGTTGAATAAAAAATATCACATTCTTTCTCTCTGGCATAGTCAATTATTTCGGAATAGGAAGATAGAAAATTGAAATCTGCAAAGTTTGCACATTCAATTTCAATTTTCCATTGGATGATATTTTCTGTTGATTCATTATGGCATGCTGAACAATGAAAATTTCTATAAGAAAGTCCGCTTATGGACGAATAAACGGGAATGCTTTGAAGTTTTTGGTCGAGACTGGTTGATATTTCGCATTTCGTTTTTGTGACATTATCCGAGGACACAGGACAATGACTGCTCATCGATACTGCTCTTTTTTCGTCATGATAAGGGTTAAATTTCACAAGACTGGTTTCTATACATGATTGTGGAAAACGAAAGTATATATCTGGGCAGCAGTTCCTAGAAAATATACATGTAATCTCACAGCTGCATTCCGGACAATAGTCTCGTAGTTTTCCGTTCGTCCAATCAGAAATTTGCAGTTCACAAAGTGTATTACCACACCTAGCTTTGTATGCATCTATAACATTAGAAAGTTCCATACAATATATTGAGAGGACAAAATAGGTTGATATCAACAGTATTTTTGTCGTTTTTTTATAACTATTCATTTTAAATCTGAAAATAGAAGTAATATGTCATAAACCTGTACCACATAAAAAAAAAGTAAAAGATATAAAGGGCTATCAAAAAATTCTTTAAAACAGAAAACACCACGAAAAACGCAAATGTGTTGCATAAAATTATCAACGCGCTATAATATTTTTTTTTCAAATATTGCGTCTATGCGTATATTTATGCGAAATTTGTTTGTATATTTGTATGCTAGAGGAGCTACCATTTGACTTTTATCGGGGTTGGGTTGGATTAGAGGTGAGGATGCCAGGATGAAAAATGTTGTCCTGTATTGTTTTTGTCGTCATCTCTGTCCTGTCTCTTTTCATTCTATTTGGTCCTGGCCTCTTTTTTTTTATTAGTTTATCCTGACAATTTCTTTTTACATAAACTGTCATCCTACTTTTTTTTACTCAAAACTCCTGTCCTTCTTTGTTTTCAAAAATCATACTAGCCCCCCCCCCCCCTTCCATATAAATCAAATGGAAGCTCCCTAAGCATATTGCATAATCCTTTTTTTTAACTTTTCACTGCAATAATCAAACTGGCTTTTTAACTTTTTTGGGTTCGAGCGTCATTGATGACTCTTTTGAAGACGAAACACGCGTCTGGCGTAATTACAAAATTTATTCATAACTGCCAGAAAAGTTGCTTACACATTTGAGTTAGTTATATGTAATGAGCATTCAAATGACATAATTATACTTTACAAGTGTGAACAGGTAATTAAACCAGGTGTATAGATGTAAACAAATTTAATGTGAAACCAGTGTACATTACATTAAATTAAAATTAATGGTACACATGTTTACTGTTTATGGTATTTGGTGTGAACACGGCCTAAGTGACCATATTTTGTTTTTTGTTTTGTTTTAGCAGGTCAATAAAGGCAACAGTAGTATACCAAATAAGGTTATATATGCCTTGGATAAGAAAATCCTACGCATTTAGAATACTCTTCTTTTTTTCGCGTGTATTTATTTTCGCGATATTTTCTCCAAAAAAATTGTTTTACAGTTATAATTTTTGCTTTGTGTGTAAATCTGAACTGTATTTAAAGTAAATGCGTAAATAGCCGTTAGGTAAAATGTTTGTAGTAAGAGTACTGGTATAAGTGAACTGATTTCAATTTTAATTTATTCGTTTGTCATTTTTCATTTGTAATTCAAAATGTTAAAAAAAAAAATGATTAATTCAGGAGAACGACCAGCCTCCTTTTCGTCCATTTCTACCTGATCCTTGTGAGGCTTCTACGCCAGAGAAGGCTAAAATGGTCGTGTTAGCTAACGACAATGTCGATAAAACTATGACCGTTTCTTCAAGTAAAACATTCAAACGTGGTGAATACAATCATTATTACAGTGAGCTAAAGCTGAAAATGGCACAATACACATGTGAGCATGGTGTTTCGAAAGCAGTACGGCATTTCAGTACACAGACAGGAAAATCAATCAATGATTCTACAATAAGAACTCTTAAACAGGGATACTTACTAAACCTGAAAACCCAATCGTCTGATTCTAATACAGAAATATCACTTGAAAGTCAAAGACGTGGACAGCCACTGATTCTCGAAAATACGATGCTGAGGTTCAGGAATAGATACGAAACTAACGACTAGCTGGTGGTATTGTTAATCGTCCAATTCTGGTGGCCGCTGCGAGGCATTATAATGGATAAAGACCGCCAGCTGCTTCATGAATTCATACTGTTGCAAACAGTTAATCTATGAAAATGACCATATAGTTGATATTCATATCAACACCGATCTCTGACTAACAACAGAATAAAAACGACCAGCAAAACAACCTAGGACAACACATAAAAAATATCATTCGGCCAATGTTCATGTAGAGTGAAAGATTTTTCGTTTGGGGAAAACAACACTTCTGTTTCTTGTGACTAACATTTGAGGGTTAGATAAAATCAATATTACTATGGTGTCATAACAGTCCTTAACACTGTCAAAGACAAACAGGTTTTAACTCTCAAAGAATAGACCAAATTATTGCCTACATTTTAAAAATTAAATGGCGGATGTGAAGTAATTTCATCAACGACGCCTTTTCCCCTCACTGTAAATCTCGTTGATTTTGGTGAAAAGACTGTTCAGAATTAATAAATTTTCTTTAAAGAATGTATGAATCTTGTATAAATTTTTCGATCGTAACTTTTAACCCAGTTGTTCTATAGTTCCAACGATATTGAAACAAGGTGTCAGACGTGAGACAATCACATGAATGTCCTGCGGTTTTAAAGTACTTTATATCGTTAATAAGTGAAAACATATTCATACGCATTTGATGCAAATTGTTTTGTGTCCATAATATCAGATCGATATTCATTATGTCTATTTTCTGTTCATCGCGTTTATTTATTCAATTTGGATAACACGGGGAAAGGTATGAAATAATTACCGAATATTCTGCCTGGTGTCAGTTTAAAAGTTATGATAAATTACTTAAATTAAGGACATGATTTTTATTTTGATCAATATCATTGTCACGCTTACTCACGGGTGTCATTCGGTTTATCGAGAGAAATGATCGTGAAAGAATATCTAACGGCGGTCAAGTATTGAGAGACGATCGTGAAAGTTCTGGTAACGGATTGTGAAAGACATTTAATCGAGAAGACATATGAAAGGTCGGTAAATATTCTAATTTAATTAATTACACAGACACATTTTCGACAAAATATAACTGTCTGTCAAAATGGTTGAACATTATGATCAGTATGTCAGAATATCCAGTTTCAAAAGTACATAGTTATTACAAATCGACAAAAGGCAGACTGCTTCTTGACATTTCAATGACATAAAAAATGTAAACAAACACGATTTTTTCACAAATTCGACTAGATAAACTACTGTTATCAGAATAAGGGCATTGTATTTGAATTAATTAAACAGTTGTCATAGTTATTTTGAATAAATATAATATAAAACTTGGTAAATAAAGAACTATTTACACAAAATTATTTTTTTTGGATCGTGAAAGATCACGTACCGCATTTTTGAAGATCGTGAAAAGGATCGTGAAAGATCTGATGCTACGAAGACGTTCAAATTATTCTTCAATTATATGACAATTGATATTTGTTATTGGTATTGAGAAGGGCTAGATAGGTCAACATCCTCAACAGGTTTAAGCTTTTCAAAGTATTAATATTTTCAGAAAATGAAAAGAAAAAGAAATAACAACTACGGCAATAAGAAAAGACAATGGGTGACAAAACGCCGAAAAAAAACCAATCAAGTGAAGTTGAGCAGCAAATGGAAGAGGTTGAAGATGCAGATAACGTTACAGAAGCAACACACGAATATTGTGAAGATGATGTCGAAACTAATGAGATAGTTAAGTCATTACCAATTGTTATCAAGGAAATAACAAGGTTTGGATTCCTACAGTATCTTTAAAATGTTGTTCAATCTAATAGCAATAAGAATTCGACTTTTCAAATATTTGCTTTCTATTGTTTTATGACATTTTAAGGTTTTGAAGTACACCCACAACAATATTAATGCGGTATCCGTTTAAAGAAACCAAGCAGTTCTGGCACATTGGTAAAATTCTATTTCATGGACGTTTTCAAAAGTTTATGACTGGATATAAAAACACTGGCCAATCATGTCATACAAGGAAAGGATTTTATGATCCCGACAACGCTCTCATCAATTTTGCCGTTCTCAGCCATATTCATATTGAGACTAGTATTAAGTCTGGTCACGCTTTTTCTTTCACGATCGAAATAATACGTTGCCTGATCTTTCACGATCAAGTTTGATGGAAATTCAACAAATTCAAGGTTTTCATAAACAAATTAACGCTTTTAATGGAAGGACATACTTTGATTTTACTGTACTATCAGATACACCAAAGATTAAATTTCAAATATATCATGAAATTCTGAAATATGACCATTATAGGTACAAAAAGCGTGTTATTTGTAATTAATTTTATAGACACGCATTGCGCCTTTTGTGTATTTTCAAAAAAGTACTTCATATTTTCTTTATCTTCTTTCACAGTTATGTTGAGGAAGTTAAACCATGTTGACAGACATATTTTTTTGTTCGGATTTGTTCCGCGTTTTGAAAATTAAGATTTTTTTTAAGATTCTGAACTAGAATGTACATTAAATGTCTTTCACGATCCGTTACCAGAACTTTCACGATCGTCTCTCAATACTTGACCGCCGTTAGATATTCTTTCACGATCATTTCTCTCGATAAACCGAATGACATCCGTGTTACTGCTGTGTGTTGTAAATTTACATGATAAAATTGAGAATGGAAATGGGAATGTGTCAACAACCCACCCATAGCGCAGACAACAGCCGAAAGCAACCAATGGGTCTTCAATGCAGCGACAAACTCCCGCACCCGGAGGAGTCTTCCAGATGGCCCCATCACAAATATGTATACTAGTTCAGTGATAATGTACGTCATACTATTTACATGATATCATATAAAGAAATGTGTTATTGTTAATGCCCGCGTCACACTGTCCCGATTTTTACGCCGATGGCAACACGATTATGGAAATTTTCAAAATCGGGACTGATCGTATCCAGATCGGGCTATTCGTAGTGCCATCTTTAACCATCGTAGAACCATCGGCCACTTTTTCTAGACTTCGGGGACAACTTCGGGAAGGGTTCTAAATTTTTTAACATGTTAAAAAATTCCCGAAGGTGCGTCCGATGTTGAGGGTTCGTATTCAGTTCGTATCACCATCCTCACCATCGTAATGTCACCGGGAATGCATCTTTGAACATCGTATTGCATTCGTGTTTCCATCGTTTCCATCGGGCAGTTCTGACATTACGATGTCTACACGAATGAATCACGAAGCTACCCGAAGGTCTTACAATGGCAACACGACTTCGTAAAGACCTCGTAATCCCGTCGTGTTGCCATCGAATAAAAGTACGAAGGCGACAAGATGGAACTACGACGGCAATGAATTCAGCTAAATGTAAGTTAATTTTCGCACTAAAATACATTTAAAGTGCCATGCGCGATATGCACTGGTCAGTCTTATACGACAGTTAAGAAAGACGTTCACAAAACATGGAGCTCATATCATATGATTCTATGAGAACAAGAAAGGCGACAGCGTTGTTTCTATTTATTCAAATGGAACAAGAAGAGCAGCTATTACAGGCTCAGGATTTACTTTTACAAGTAAACTATTATTTTTTGTCAATTTTTCATATCAAGTAACATAATGAAAATCATAAACGCGCCTCGTACACCAACACTACAGGTACACGTATATAGGGAAACCAACTTTTTCTTCATTATTCTGATTTTTTATGTATCGTCTGAGTTGTCGTCACACGAATGTTTACTCCATAACCGTTTCGTTTTCTATATGTCATATTTTGCCGCATTTGTTGCTTTCCCCAACATCCTTCCTTTTGTCTATATTATTATGATATTCTCCTGGAAAGAGCTCTTTTTTTAATAAAAGGGATCAACGAACCCATTACCTTACCTTTAAGATAGATCAGTAAATATGGGCATAATTATGGGTGATTATTCAGACTAGTGCACACATTTTACAGTTCAAACAAGGCAATGCCGAGCGTGGCATCCCCTCGTACGTAACATATTGGGGACAAATATGGACACTATATTTGTATATGACACATGCAGAAAATGGTAAATTGAATATGCATATTTGATACATAAACTATTTTTTTAGAAATCAACAAAAACATTCAGTAACTGGAAATACCTTTAATATTGTCTTTAGAACAAGCAGGTAAAAAAAATGAGCAACCAATTTCCTGTGTATTATGCTATTTCAAGGAGAAAAAACAAGTCCATCTGCATGACCTTGACCTTTGGCCTTGAACGTAAAAAAGGTCAGATCATTACAAGGAGGAACAATATACTAAATGTGGTTAAAATCTTTTGAAGCATATTGGTTTTAGAGTGTCCACAAGAGTGATATTGCCTTGTATTATAACTGCCACTGTGACCTTGACCTTTGAACTTTAAAGTCAATAGCGCTTAAAACATTATTAACGAGTAGCACCATACCAAGTTTTCAGCATTTTGGTTCTAGAGTGTCCATAACAATTTTATCTACACGCAACTTACATGTAGTAGGCGAGGGGATAATAAACTAAGTTTTATAAGAATTAGACAAAAACATCGATTTCCCGCCATGCATGGCAGACTTGTACAGAAACGATATGTTGTCGAAATTTTGTTTTACCCCTTCAAGCCCACGATCTTCCGTCTTATGATTAAACCAGAAATTAAATGTACAATATAATATATATTCAATATTGATCAAACAATTTAAAACGCGTGATACCTTCGGCATATAATTTAAATGCATCGTAAGCTGTACTTTTAGACATCGTAATCCATCGTGTAGCCTTCGTAACCCATCGTGTAGCCTTCGTGATCCATCGTGTAGGCTTCGGCTGAGATATGATGCTTAAATACCCGTCTTCGGTTAACCTTCGTATGTCCATCTTTTGCTATCGTATATAATTTCGGCACCATCGTATAGACTTCGTTATTCATCGTACTTGCTTCGGTCACTTTTTTGTATTTTAACGAGATCGGGACCAACTTCGTACGAACTTACAATTTTCGCATTCGGGTGTCCATCGTATATAAAAATCGGGACAGTGTGACGCGGGCATAATGATTGGCCTCTTCAGACTAAGGACATGTTGTAGTAGCAAGCATAAATAAAACTATGTTGACAGTCATCATATCTAAATTTTTTATCATGTCAATGCAACTTACAGATAAAGATAAAAAAATACTATATTAACTAATGGGCCACTTTTCATATTTTATCAGGCATGATAATCATGAGGTATAGATGGGGTTAAATGAATAGAGAATCTTTGGCAAACATTGAGGAATAGATTGACTTCATATGTGGTCAATAGCTATAGTGTTGCCGGTACTATATTATTTTTAATATGCTGATGAGTGATGAGTTTATTACTTGATTCTTTTCACTGGACTGGGTGGGGTTTAACCGGTTCGCTTATTAAAGACCAGTCCATCTATAGACAGGAGTTTTGTGACAAACCGTTCACACATTTTTAGAATGAAACGCTTCCGCGCTTCATACAAAATGTACTTCGGTCAACGCTTTTACACCCCAATAAAGTTACAAAAAGAAGCATTCAATTCTTAAATAAAAAAAAAAGACGTTTATATAGCTGGATGTTTGCTCTTTTTACTTTTAACACAACAGCTAGGATAATTGTGCTAAAAGAATATGGACATTTGTGCTTTAAAACTTTGATACACCTAAACCAAATTGAGCAAAAATCTGCGCTTTTTACTCATATCAGTTTACCTTTAATTCTTACCAGATTTACTAATGTTAAGGGTTGGCAAAAATGGAAATATAATCCTGGTATAGTCCTTAAAGTCCGAAGAACTCTTACATCATTGTGTCTCTGAGATTGTTTCAATTTTTGGAGATCGAAATTAGTTTTTTTTTAATCTCCTGCTGTTCGTGGTAAATTTGGAAGAAAGATTCGTTAGGAGAAATATTTAGTAATTCAAATATTCGAATGATGGGATTTGAAATGTCATTGGCATTTATCTTTAATAAGTAAAAGCAATAACATATCTTTATGAATAATCAAAATTTTGATTTTGATGTCGCTGCATTGAAGACCCATTGGTTGCTTTCGGCTGTTGTGTGCTCTATGTGTGGGTTGTTGTCTCCTTGACACATGTCTTTTTTGGCAAGCAGAGCTATCAGAATGTTTATAAGTGTGATGATTATAATTATGTTACACAGCAGATTATTTTTATTTCATAATATGAAATGAACTAATCAGAGCTACTTCATTTTTTTTCAAATTAAAGCTCTTTTTTTTTCTTTCTTTTTTCATTTTATGAATAAAATGTAATTTTCAAAATTATCCAGAAATTAATTTTTTTCCAAAAGAAATAATATTCTTTTAAGACTGTGTGTAAATTAAATTGATACAGGACTATGCTGTATTTCTATATTAAATCATTTTAGATTTTTATCAATGATAACTGAAATAATATGTTTATAAAGTTCAAATGTCTTTTTTTCATATAGCCCTGATATATATCAAAATTAAATAAATATGTGTTTGAATTGCTAATGACACAGAAATTAACAACTATAGGTCGCTGTACAGCCTTGAACAAAGACCAAAGCCAATGCTGTATAGTCAGCTATAAGAGACCCCCAAAATGACAAATGTAAAACAATTAAAACGAGATTGCATGCCCGTTTTCACGTTTCGAAATTTTCCCCTTTATTAGATATTATTGTCTATCTGGTATATCCCATCAACACCCTCCGGTTTGTTATTTGCTTTATTTTCCATCGAAATTATGACAATTTGAATCATTTAATGTAAGTAACCTTTTTGAAGTAGATACAGTTTCCCCATTGTAATGTCAGTTTAATAGCTGAATGATAAATGATGATGGAAGATGCGATAAGGGACAAAATCACAAAAACATCTGTTGCCGTGGTTTTTTCTCTCGATAAAATGAGGATTAAAATTGGTATTTTTTGTAAATTCTGACGATCGCAATTTTCTTTTAATATAAAAAAGAAGATGTGGTATGATTGCCAATGAGACAACTGTCCACAAGAGACCAAAATGACACAGACATTAACAACTATAGGTCACCGTACGGCCTTCAACAAGTTTTGTTTTGTTTTGCATTTTATTCAAAGTTTACACTGATTCCTATGATTGCAAATAGGACAACTCTTCATCAAAGACGAAATCTCTTAACAGTTAACAGCTACAAGTCTATGCCGCCTTCAACAATGAACAAAACTCTTACTAAATAACAAATATGAAACAATTTCTGCAGAACACTACTGACCTGATTTATGTTCAAAACAATAAACGATAAATAAATATGACGCCACAAACGACAACCACTTAAATTACAGTCTCCTGACTTCTAGATTTTTTAACGTTTTAAAGAAAGATTTTAATTTTTTCACATGGCACAGTTTTTAAAGCTTCAACAATCATGAACTTTTTAAGATATCTTCTATACTGCTGGCCGTTAATTTGAAAACATTATGTTACGCCAAAGTTCAGCATATTAATATAATATTTTTCCATAACTTTTAACCATTTAAAAGTTTCTTTCAAACATTTAATATAAATTATAAATGTTTTGTTGCCAAAGATTTGAAAAGGACGCTTACCTTGAGATCGCTTCAGAGATTTTCGTACACAGTATATGTGTTTTCAGTTGATGCTTGATCCCTCAATTATATGTAATCAACAGAAAATGTCAAAAAAGTCCGTATAAAATTGTTGCAAATTGCAGCAAACAAATATTCCCAACTGTGTGCAAATTAATTTCTGTATTAAATAAAACATGAATAAATCATGAAATGCGATCAATAAAACGGAAGTATTTTCGCCTTTGTTTATTCGGCAAATAATATATTTTGTTTTGATTTAATTCAATTAAGGCCATTGTCATTAATCAAGAATCCCGGAGTTCAAAACTTTTTTTTCCTCATTTTAACAAGAAGCGTATCAAGCCCTTATCGTAGACTGGACAAATATAAGTTTAAAAAAAGGTTTGTATTAACGAATCTTGCTCTTTTACTATTACATGTAGCTGTTACAAATGAAGTCATAGAAAAGTTAATATGCTCGAAATATCTACTCAATAAATATATAAGTATTTGTTATTGGTATCAATTCCAACTTTTTAAACAAGCTGTTTTCATTTACTGTAACGAGCTGCTTAAAATGGAATATATTTTTTTGGATATAAATTATATATTGCATGTTTTGTCAAATATTCAAAAATGGAAAAATTATAATTTTTTAAATGTGACTGAATAAATCTCCTACGATATAATAAATTTAACAATTTGAAAACTACTTTTCATTTTTACTTTACTAAATTCATTTATATATTATGCAAACGTAGATGTGGAAGTCAGCACTTGCCGATTAAGTCTGGAAGGAGGCAGGATTTACAGAGAAAAAAACATAATCTGCCGTCTCTGTGACACAAACAACATTGGTGCGGCGTTTTGCATTTGCGCCGATCTGCATTTCATTTGCGCCGATTTTTTCTTTCATTTGCGCCGATTTTTTTTTTTCATTTGCGCCGATTTTTTTTACAGGTAAATAACAGGTAAATTACAGGTGAAATGATATAAGAAGATGTGGTATGAGTGCCAATGAGACAACTCTCCATCCCAGTAATGTTATTTTCATTTATTATTAAAGAACTCTTCCGTTAGCCAGTTGTACATGTGTTATGAATTGTCAATCATAACATGTATATAACTTGTCTCCTGCTTAAAATCAAGAAATAAAAACCTAAGATAAAAGCACTTTGTTTATACTAAAATGACGAATTAAAAATATATGTACCGCATTCAAATCCATAAAAACGGAATACATTCAAATCATAAATCTGTTCTTGCCGAGTATGTATAGGCAACACATCTAATATATTCCTTTCTTATGATTTCGTCTCTTCTATATTTGGCGTAATTGTCGATAACGAAGACCATTTTTTCTTTGTCTGGCATACGTACTGGTGGGGGCATTTCTGGAGTTCGCATTTTCTCGCAAGAAAGCTATTAAACCAAGAGTTTCAAATGGTGAAGTTGAAATCATCCCTTCGTTAATTTTATGGACGCCATCACGAATTGGTTGACCGTTATGGAATGTGTACTTGAACGTTGTCTAAGAATATATGACATTTGTCATCAGAAGGAGCGTCAGACAATGTCAAATGTGAAGCAGTTATCGATTTCATTTAGGAAAAGGAATGGTTACCCGAAACATTGGTATAGCCATTTACCAATTGCAATGTCACTTGATTTGTCTTTATACTCTGTGATCAGTCAATGTAAAAGTATAAATTTACCTGTAACTTACCTGTAAATCCAATTTGGAAAAAATATAAAATCGGCGCAAATGAAAAAATAAAATCGGCGCAAATGAAAGAATGAAAATTTTCAAAATCGGCGCAAATGTCATACGCCCCATTGGTGACGAGTACACCATTACATAATAAATTGTAGAATATTCAAACTATAGAAAGAAGGATTTTTTTACGAAACCACTGTTAGTCAAACCCTAATATCTTTAAAGTTGATCAACAGTTTAACTCATCAAATATTGTAATATTAGAAAAATTATATAAAAGTTATATATGTGAAAGTCAGTCCTCCAAGTTAATTTAATTGTATCGTTTACACATGCAAGTAATAATTTTACCTTATAGTTATGTTTATGTATCTTCTCAATAACTAGTAATTGTAGTTTTATGAGAAAAAAAGTATTCGTATTCCTTTAAACCATAAATTACACGGAGACAGCCTATGTAAAGGTAAAATACAAGTGAATATATCATAAAGTATATATTTAATCCTGGATTCTTTTTGATATTTACCTGAGAGATCATAAAGGACAAATATAACAAGACTTTCAAAGGTGTTTGCAAAAAATGAATTGAAATAATAGATTTTTGTGTAGGCGAGTAACAACATTGCATTAGCATGATTAGGAAATTTGACCAAAAGAATGAAATAAACTGTAAAAAAGTAAGTGCACATCTTTCTAGTGGCGAAAACATGCACGCATATCGAATTACGTCGAAGAAAAAAATAAGTACATTAATAATAATTATGATGTCAATGTCATGAAATTATAATATTATAATTGAAAAACAATTTTAAACAATATTCGTGATTCCCCATGCATGTATATAGATTAAAACAGATTTATAATTTTTATTCTTAAATTAAATTCTGAAATACAAAGGCAGGGCTCTGCTACCTGACAGTTCAGCGAATTACATGAAATGCAATTGACCGAAAACAAAGGTGAGAGATTCAAATTGTAAAATCAGCCGCTGGACGGTAGAATTTCTCTGTGAATCATTCAACGATAATAACAGACTTTTGCTCTCTGTATGCATATGAATGTTAGGGATGGAGTTATTGCCGGGCAAGGCAGCAAGTACTCTCAAAGTTATGTACATTTAAAACATTCGCCAATTTACAATCAAAATTATGTACACTCTATGTTGTTTACTTCTTTCCAGAGCCTGCTTTCAGAGCAGCTCTGAAACCCTCTGTCGAGTCGGCTGATGTTGTTTAGCTGGTAGTTGATTCCAATCCCTGATGGTCTTTGGGAAGAATGACTGTCCATTGGTTTCAGATTTTGTTCTTTCTTGGTAAAAGCGGCCTATACCTCTGGTCCGGCTGTCATTGGGTATTAGATATTGTTGTCTATCTATGGTTTTTCTACGTTCTTCAAGGCTTTCCTACTGTAATTGTTCAACCATGTGTGTAACACATCCAGGTGTTCGGTCTGAGTAGCTATTATGAACGAATCTTGCTGCTCTTTTTTGAACTTGTTCCAATGATTTAATCTTTTTTTGGCTCGATGGATCCCAAACTGTGTAGGCATAATTATTCCACTGAAGGCCTTACCATGGCTGTATAATATATGCTGCTGCTTTTACTGGTTTTGTGCAGTCTTTTAGATTTCTTCGGATAAATCCCAATGTTCTATTTCCTTTGCCTACAATATTGTCAATGTGTCTATCCCAAGATAGGTTGTTGCTGATTGTTACGCCTAAGTATTTGCTTAAATCAACCTTGTTTAGTGTATGTCCGTGGAGTTTATATGATGTATCTCTCACTTCTTTGTTCTTCTGAGTTATTCTTATAACTATGCATTTTTTGGCGTTAAAACTCATTTGCCATTTATTCTCCCATTCTTCCAATGATGTTAAGTCTTTTTGTAAAAGGTCGCTGTCTGTCTGGTTGTTTACTGTTCTAAAAAGTAGGCTATCGTCTGCAAATAGTTTTGTTTCAGATGATGTTCATGTTTCTGGTAGGTCAGAAACAATAGCGGTCTAAGAACTGTGCCTTGGGGGACGCCTGAAAGTACCGGAACTTGAGAAGAGACAGCTCCTTCTAATATTACGCTCTTCATTCTGTTTTCAAGGAATGATTGAATCCATGTTCTAGCTATAGGGTTTACTCCATAAAATTCTAGTTACTGTAAAAGGCGGTGGTGTGGTACATTGTCGAATGCCTTTGCAAAGTCAAGAAGGATGATGTCGACTTGGGATCTTTTTTCCAGTTTTTTAGCAATGTCGTGGATTGTTATTATAAGTTGCGATTCGCAAGATCGTTTTTTGCGAAATCCATGCTGTGCGTTGGTAAAGATGTTGTATTTGTCAAAATGGTCCTTATTACCCATAATACTGCTGTGGACTATGTGTTCCAAGACCTTACATGTGATGGAGGTTAATGATACTGGTCGATAGTTGGAGGCTAAATGTCTTTCATCTTTCTTGAATACAGGTACCACGTTAGCATCTCTTCAATCTTGTGGGACTTCTCCAGTGTTAAGGGATGTTTGGTATAGATCTGTTAGAAAAGGAGCGAGGTTTACCAATGCCATCGCGTAGGTCTTGGATTCCTTGAGTTGCAGTGGGGGTTGAACCGGGTGAGGATTTGACTATCGTTTCCAGAAACGATGAATGAAAACCCATGCTTTGGGTTGATGTTATTAGCAATTTGCTGCAACCATGTGTTTTCCATTTATTTATGGTACACCATTGTCACATATTTTTGCTTCCACTCTTTGATACCGTCATACTTCTCAGTTGTTTAATAACCTTCACCACAATCGCATAGACTTCGGCAGGGCGGCAGGCAAACAAGAGTTACTAGTACTTGTAGGTGAATTTTATCTATTTTTTTTACTTTTTGTACACGACGATCATCTTCTCACCATCGGATTCAAACTGCAGGATTATGTCGGAAATCACACTTGTAGAATCACACTGTCGTATTCGGAAACCACAATCGATCTTACTCTTGCTCTAGATGGTCCTGTATAACCGCAGGAAGGAAGGAAGGAATGACGTGAAGAACAAACCAAGAGATCTTACTCAGGTTGATTTTCCCCACGTCCTCAGGTTGATTTTCGCCATGTCGTTGACGGCAGTAGCAGGATGGCATTGTCGTCCGAGTCGCACACGAGTGACAATTCGTGCTTGAATCCATACACAATCTTGTTGTAATCGTCTGCAAAACCAAAAATGTGACTCATGGGTATGGTTAATGAAAACGATCCTTTGTTGGCGGGCTTGATGATGATATACCCATGACGTGCTGCAACCCCTGTGTTTTCGGCCTCGGCTTCGGTAGATGAATCTTTGTACCACAGCTAGTATAAGTCAACATTCCCAGCATGGTGATGGCAACGACTGGGTCGTTGATATGTTCGATCAGCTGGCCTGAGACCTTGCATTAATTGTAACTGATGGTCTGAAGAGAAACATGATTCCATTGTGAATGAGAGACGCTAGATCTGCATAAGCATATGCACTACCGTGGTTCTTTTACAGTCGCCCCTCCACCAAGAGATAACTTTCAGCAGGATGGAGGAACAAGTCTTGGGTTTGGATGTTGATTCGGATCTCACCTAGTTTATTCAGGTTGGCACCAGCTTGAGGTTCGTATTCGTGAACCTGATATTTTTGGAGACTTTCGTCGAAGGTCAACCCTTTGGTGATTATAAGGATGTCGGACATTATGTATTTATTTATAGCGCTGCACGAAGTCGTGGATGGTAGCAATGCCAGATCCGGAGATCAGGTTGTTCAACTGGGTTTGCTGCGGTTTGCTGCGTTGAACATTGGACTGTTGAGTGGACATGCGTCCAGCCAAACTGGCGATTGTGTCAAACAGTCCTCTACTACCGTATGCGTACTTTCAGGCGTAACCTTTCTTGATTTGAAACATTTACTTATAGGATGTTATGATAAAGCGCCATATATTCTTCGACGCTGATATGTCTACCCTTTTTCATAGCATGGATAATCGACACAATTTTGTTGCGCACACCATTATTTACTGCTCGGTATGCTGCAGCACACAGTTCCAAGCGATCGAGAAGCTGCTTGTACTTCGGGTAGATGTGGGAAACGAATCCCTTCCACTTGTAATTCTTATTCGCTTGCGGGGTTCTCGAAGGATGGAATTGCCTTTATACATAGCACCGGAACTTCTTAAAATCTCTGCATATTCGTCAAGGTCGTCGAGCTCGAACGATTCTGGTTTCTTTTTCACCATGAGTTCCCAGAGGCCAAAGGTTCCTTTGTACCTCACACTATCCGTGAAAAAAATATCGCCGTCAAAAGTAACTGGTGAGCTTCCTATGAAGATACCATCGTTTTCAGATCGCAATCCAAAGGTGTGGTCGGTGGAAGTAGTCATACTGAGCTGCAAATACTGCTGTGCTCGAGCTCAGAGGATGGTGTCTGTAGGTGGTGCAATGAGTAGTGGGTCGGCAAACTCGGGCGGAGGAGGAGGGAGGGCTGGCACTGTTACAGGAAGGTCTGCGATCTTTTTGGTGATCTGTGAAGCTGCCTCTCGCTGAGCATCTACCACAGGCTTGAGCACCTTGTAAAGGTCCCGGCTAGGTCCAATCTTGTCGAGGCGATGCTGCATATTACTGGCTTAATATTCTGTTTGGTGTCTTGCAACTTCTTGGCAAGTGCCTCACGCTGCTTAGGGTCGTTAATTTTGATAAACGTCATTTATCGAATAGGATCGAATGCTGTTGAACGCCCCTAAGCGTTGGTGTGAACGCCCCTAATCGATGAGTTGTACATGAAGGTATTACACAGCTGATACAGATCCCTTTTCTTCGAACGATTCAAGTGTCATGGGTATATGTGCACTGGTGGCCTCGAATCGTCTTGGCAGGGCAATGGGGTTGAGAAAATCGTTCCATCTTACCATAATGGTGGAGTTCAATGCCTTGAAATCAGCTCCATCACTTTAGATCGGGCGAAGGATCACGCAACCGCATTTTCAACATATGCTCCTCATATCGACTTGAACCCACTCAAAATTGCATTTGCAGGGCCATTCGAACTTGCAGGGCTGGGGTTCCTCTGTGTCCAGATATTCTTCATACTTCAGTTCCATAAAGAAATCTTCGGGCTGATCCATTCGTTGTCTTATACCTCATAGAACTCATTTAATTTGCATCGGTATTTTCCATTTGCTTGGTGCTTGTAAAATTGATGGTTACAAATCCATAGGGCTTGGACCAGCAATGCTTACACAAAGCGTCAAACTGTGCCTGGGTGAGATCGTTGCAGTGATCTCGTCGGATGTGGTCGGGATTCTTAACGTTCTGCTGGAAGAGGCAGGGGAAGTTGGCATTTTCCCGGATCGACTGGTGGGGCAGTATGAAGTAGTTCTACCACAGGTAGAAACAATCGACGTTGTTGCGGCGACTGCACAAGTAGTAGTCTTCACACGTGTTCTGTTTTCCCAGCATCAAGTCGTCGAACATCATGAGGTTCTTCTGGCTGGGATCAAGTTCTAGGGGGGCTGGTACATTTCTCCCTTGTTCGAAGAAAAAAGTGTCGATATCATTCGGGTGTCGTGGTGGTGGTAAGGTGTTGATAACATCAATCAACGAGTAGGTTGACTTGTCCTTGCACTGTAGGAGGTCTTGGATATCTCCTTTAGGGAAGATTTGTTCCAGCGCTTGTTCCAACAGCTGGTAGATAGGTTGGTGAAGAGATTTTTCGAGACGTACAATCGATTGAAGTCGGAACCATCCATCGCGCAGGAATAGATTGTTCAGCAGCGTCGTCTTACCACAGTCTTCCCAATGATCAACCATCTGATCGATCGCTGCGGTAGGAGGTAGTGATTACTACTCGTGGGGACGTTGGCATTGTAGGAAATGTCTTCCACGTTCATTTATTAAAATAAAGTAGCGATGATTTTCTGCGTGAAAGTCGTAGGAAGACGGTAACAGTTAACACAAGCGAAGTAGTGACCAGCAACGGGCGACGGAGAAAGGTTGGCAACTGCAAGGTGTGCGATTCCAAGAAGTCTCAGTTTGTTGATACAACCGGTACAGGGTTCATGAACGATCGAATCAACCGATTACCCATTGAAATCCATGTACCGGGACACAACTTCACCGGGCCAGGGACTAAACTTAGCAAGCGACTACTCCCCGATGGCACCCTGAAGGCTTGGTCAAAACCCATTAATCAAGCTGACCAGGCAGCATATCACCACCATCTCTGTTATGCCCAGCACAAGGATGCAACCGCACGCAACTCCATCTGTGACGAAGCTATGCTAGCCTCGCTTAACACCATTCCCAACTCTACCACACGCGAACGCCTAGACTGCAGCATCGTCGGACCCATCATCGGTACCAAAGTTCGATTCGGTCTGGGTGTTAAAAAACAATGTTCCCTGCACCGATGAGGTAGCTGAGGAGGTACACAAACCAGTTCGACGCAAGTTTCATAAACGCTGTGTAGCGGTGGGTGGTGTGGATGATACCTGGGCGATCGACCTCGTTGATATGAGTGACTTCTCCGGGGACAACAAGGGAAATAAATTTATCCTGAGCATTATCGATGTCTTCGACAAATATGGCTGGTTGATACCACTCAAGAACAAGAAGGGGGTGACGGTGCGGGGTGTGCCCAAGAAGCTATGGACGGACAAAGGCACTGGGTTTTACAACAAACATGTCAATCAGCTGCTTCAAAAGCATGGTATCGATCTCTACTCCACCGAAAACGAAGAGAAGTCGAGTATGGTCAAACGTTGGAACCGCACCATGAAAGAGAAAATGTTCAAATACTTTTCAGCCAACTCAACGCGCACCTATATTGATGTCCTGGACGATCTTGTTCGCCAGTACAATACCATCAAGCACCGCTATCAAGATGACCCCTGTTACCGCAAGTCATAAGGAGCATGAAAACAAGTTGTATTTGAAATTTTACGGCAGCATACCTCCCATGAAAACACCTCGATTTTCCGAATCACCAAGAAGAAAGGTACATTAGAGAAGAAATACACCCCCGCTAAACCGAGGAAGTATTCACTATTTCCCTAGTTTTGTCAGAGGTCCACTGGGCAATCTTTTCTACGATCTTTTCATCCATCTCCTTAAGGGTTTCAACAAAGTCCGTGGCCGCGGTGAACATCTAGTTTCCCGAGTGAAAGTATCTCTCGTTCTCATCATCCGCCTTACCTGTTGTATTAAACTTTACAAAGGTACAGTGCATGCTCACATTGTTTTGCCCCTAAAATGCCCAATCTGAAATTTCAGATTGGTCTTCGTGTCTATCAACTCTCAACCATGATCTTTCCTCAACCGGGAGTACCCTCGAAGGTGGTTCATTTGGGCTATACCTCTCAGGGCTTTGACGTTTTCAACTACTAACTCCATGTTCACTATTGGATCCATGTCTTTATCCTAACAATAAATAAAAATCAATTTAGGTCACCCCAAAAACCACCATCAAAAATTCACTGGTTTTAGACCCAGTTTTCGGGCTTAAAAACATATTCTTACACTTCCGATCCTACAATCCTTATAAAAAATAAGAAAGTCGTGAAACGTATCCGATGCTTCTGGATTTGTCCATCCCATAGCTCACGATTTGCACAGCTTCGTCGGTGTCTATCTTGCCAAGACGGTAGTCAGCTGCTTGTTTAATCTCTCACATCCCCATGTTCGAATAGTTTCCCCTTTCCAGCACAAGGTTATAATTTTGCGGACCTCTACTTCGTGTCAACATCTTAAGTGTCTTTGACAATCCAGGGTGAGTCCTGCCCTACTTCTGGCCATTTGAGAATGTCCTCATCATCGCAGCGCTGTTCTCGATTGGCCTTAACAGCGGCCAGTTGGTTTTTTTTCAGAATTTCTACATCTTGCGCCGTATTCTCTCTCTGATCAATTTGGTGTATAAATTTTGCCTTGATTAGGGACTGAAGGGTTGCAGCAGTACATTCCATTATTCAAAATAAGCTATTTCTTAATGTTCAAGCGTATTTCGATATATAGGTCCTTCGTTACTCCTCTAATATGCGTTGTGGAACATGTTAACTATATACCTTTTTTCCTCTCGTAATAAGCTTTCGAATGAGGTATAAGGATATCTATAATTAGGGGCTAAATGGTCGCAGCATTCCATTCCATTATTCAAAATATCTATTTCATTATTCATAATTTGCTATTCCTTAATTTTCACGTATTTTGGCATTTAGGTCCTCCGTAACCCGTCTAATGCTTATTGCGGCACATATCGTTTCTTAGTTTATTCCTCTATCAATAAGCTTTAATTTGGTGTATAAATTTTGCCTTGATTAGGGACTGACGGACTGCAGCAGTCCATTCCATTATTCAAAATAAGCTATTTCTTAATGTTCAAGCGTATTTCGATATTTAGGTCAGTCGTTACTCCTCTAATATGCGTTGCGGAACATGTTGACTATATACCTTTTTTTCCTCTCGTAATAAGCTTTCGAATGAGGTATAAGGTATATCTATAATTAAGGGCTAAAGGGTCATAACAGTCCACTCCATTATTCAAAATATATATTTCATTATAATTCAAAATTGGCTATTTCTTAATTTTCACGCGTATTTTGGCATTTAGGTCCTCCGAAACCCCTCTAATGGTCATTGCGGCACAATCGACTTGTTTTATCTATAGTTTATCAAAGGATGAAGAATAGCAAAGGTCCAGTAAAAAAAAGAAAGACCACGTAGAGTATTTAAATTTTGAAAAATGAACCCTAACCCTAATGTTTTGGTATGTAGGTCGTCCATACATTGAACCAAGGAATTTCTGTTAAATATAGTTAGGAAAACCCACTAGTTTATCCTCCGAAACTAGGAACTAGATAACTATATCAAATTGAAATTTAAAGAGTGTTTTTATATATTTTGTCTGATATTAATTTGAATATTAACACCAAAAAGACGAATTTAGAAATACGGAATATAGCTATAGTGTCACAGTCAATGTTTTTGATTTTTATTTCACTATTCAACGCTTCAAATTGAATAATGAAAAATTAACTATTTCATTATTCATTATTCATTTTTTAAATATTGAATAGTGAATGGTGAACTATTTCATTATTCATTATTGAATTTTGAATAATGAACTATGAATAATGGACGTACTTCAGCGCGGTTTAAAAAAGTGTGTGATTGTCAACTAGACATCAATGTCTTTTTGTGTTGAAATGTCACTGGAATGATGCGTTGATTCGATAAAGTACAATATACTAGTAGTTAACAATACACCTTATCGCTATTTGTCCGCCATTACTGGTCATCACAAAGGTTTTCGAAAATGTTGACGTCCACCTAGAAAATGTCTCACGCCACAACAGAAAAGTGATTGATGAATGACGTTACTAGCTCAAAGTGTCCCAGATTCTCAGGTCATGTGAGGAGATTCCAAAATAAGCAATAAAGTTTTGAACGTTTTTAATATTTTAGTCCAGAAGATATTTCAAATAGTATCAGAGAATTTATAGTTTACCAGTGAATCAAACAAAGTAAACATAAAGTTTTCAAAATAAAGAAATCACGCAACGGCGGTCATTGAAATGATTTAGAAGGGTAATTTAATTTGTCTTAGTTTCAAGTTACAGACTTGAAAATGTAAAACATTTTGATTTTTAAGTACTTTCTGCTGTAACCAACGCTCATTGGTTGGAAGGTGTTCAATAAATAGAGAATATCATATGGCTTTTTCAATATCGCATCCGTATCAACCCGAGACACCAATATAACCCCAAGAGCTCTGCTCGAGGGATTATATTGGTTGAGGGTTGATACGGTGTGTGATATTGAAAAAGCCATATCATATACACTTTATTATATACATTTACCTCAAGTAGATGATTTTATGTGACATGACGTCATACAGATATATAAGGAGTTTTGAAATGACGTCATACAGATTGTAGGTTTGACATGACGTCATACAGATTAGGGATTTGATAGTGACTGCAATCGATGACGTGACGTCATACAGATTAAAGGTGTGATAAAGCTTTTGCAACCGTGCTGATATCGATATCATCACGGGTGGCTGTTACAGCATGCTTGCCATTGATTGTATTACACATACAATTTATCTGTATTTACTACTAAGTATATAATAAATTCTGGTAACTCCATGGATAAAATGCTAAATTCGTTTATTGCAACTGTCAGATGTAAAAATAATCATGAGACAAAAGGTTAATAACCCTATCAACAACAGAGTAATGTTTAAAACCATCCCTCTATTCCAAAATCATTTGTTTTACCTTTTCAAAACATGTCAAGGGTTAAAATTAGGATTTGCTTATTTTAAGAATAATGTGTTGAAAAATGAAAAAAAAAATGATGCACTCAAGATTGTTTTCTACCAATCAAAATAATGAATTATGTCAAATTTGAGTCATTGTTTTTAGTACTTTAGATAATGGTATGTGCACAGATAGTTAGATAATTAATTGAACATACAGAAAAACGGCATTACCGTCAGTGGATCATCCATTCTAAAATTCGTCCCCAAAGCAATTATTTGTGTCAACGATTCATCGAAATGGCATATATTATGGATATTAGTAATGAATAATTCGACGATATTGTGACTAATCCTGTAATTTGCCGTTTAGTTTTGTCTTTCGGCAACTGTATAACTACAACTGGGAAATAGAAAGCCCTCAATTATTAGCTCCTGCAACACTCCCGAACAGCCTCGCTGTCCTCGTTTGACAGACGCATTTTAAATGTCATAAATATAAATTAAAACAATGCAACAAGTTTGTAGTAGTGACATGATTTGCAGCGGAATTTTGTTTCATAGAATGTAGAATATTTATTCCTACCAATAAGACAAAATCTACATACTCATCATTTTTTTGGGACAGGGTTGCAATAAAAACAAAAAGGCTCAAAATACACACGGGCAGAGTGGTTTGTATTTCATAGACCTTTGTTATTTATTTTTGTTTGGGTTTTTTTTAGGTTTTGTTTTAATCATTTCTATTAATGAATAAACTCGTCATAAAAATAAGGATAGAAATTTTATATTTGCGTCAGACGCGCGTTTCGTCTACAAAAGACTCACCAGTGACGCTCGAATCAAAATATTATTATTATTATTATTATTATTATTATTTTATTTTTATTATTATTATTATTATTATTATTATTATTATTATTATTATTATTATTATTATTATTATTATTATTATTATTCAAAGAGGGAAACTCTGAGTAAAGCATATCCAATCTACCAAAACATGTAATACATACATATAAATCTCGAATTTATGTGGCTAATGTAAGAAAAACATCAATTTTCTTAGAAATTGAGTTAGGGAAGGTTTGCCGAGTAGTATACCACTGTTCAAATGTCATAAATCGATTGAGAGAAAACAAATTCGTGTTACAAACTAAAATCGAGGGAAACACATCAACTATCAGAGGAAACAACGAAACAACAGAACAAAATACAAACGACAATGCAACATACATAAAAACAATTTATTAGATAACAACCGCCATATTCCTGAGAACAAAATGTTGGGTTGAACCTGGTTTTGAGGCTAGCCAAACCGCACCCTTTATGACTTTGTTAAATATACCGCTAAATGGCAACATTACATGAAGGGAGTATAGCACAAATAAATTCAAGAACACCCAAAACAGAGAAATAAATAAACAAATAATATAATAATACATTAACAAATGTTTACCACAGAATAACAACGAATAACTAATATTAATTAAGGACAGTACACAACAACAGCTTAATAGAACTACGAAATGTGTGTATGTCACACGAATGTATCAATGCTACGTCACAGGTAAATTTCTAAAAATTTGAGTTTCTAAATTAGGTTTACAAAAATTTACTTGTACATACGAATAGAAAATAAAAAATAGAATCACAACTACAAACGATAAGACACAAAACAGTATCCGATCATTATATTGATTACAAATAAAACTTAGTTCCTAAATACACGAACGCTGAAAACAAATACCGAGACACGTCTTATAGCAATGCGAATTCACACTCAGCAAAACAGTCATATTCGGGAATAGGTCACGTTCTGTACTTAAAAGACGACGTAAATGGTAAACCATATTCATCTGAGACATGGAAAACATGTCCGTATTTAGTTTAGACACAAACAGATCGTATGGACCAACCAATTCGTGATGGTGTCCATAAAACTTACATAGTGTCATTTTTATCTTTCTTCCTCATAACTTTGTTGATGCAGTTTCTGCGTGAGAAGCATACTCCTGAATATGAAGTTCTTAAAGTGTACAATATCTGACGTTGCGTCTATACATCCATGAGCATAACGTGTCAACTGAGAAATGTAAACACCATACGATGGAGCAGAGGGTATGTTAATGCTGAGAAATGAGAAATTGATAATTGGGAAGTTGTCATAGATTTTCGTGTGAAGTCGTCTATCTGTGTCAATATTGAGGAAGAGATCTAGGTATAAAACAGTCCTTCTAGTATCAGTAGTATCCTTAATTTCAAGTTCACTGGGATATATGAGATGTAAGTACTTAATGAAATATGGGTTATTCAGTAATAGGACATTATCCATATATCTGAAAGTGAAATTAATGATTTCGCACGGTGCCCGAGTGTTCTGATTTCTATACGTTGAATGACTCAATACATTTCTGTTTTTATCCAACTTACACTTAGTTTCAAGTCCAAACTTTCAACCCAAAAACTAGTCGTCATAATTTGAAAAAGATACAGAACATAAAAAAACTCGTTAGTGGAGTGACAATTCAAGAAACATGTGCTTATTTTACGACTCTAATGGACCGTCATAACTGCAGGCTAAAAACGATATTTTTGCAAAGCCAATACCTTAAGCTAACTTTTATGCCCGGTGTTTTTCTGGTGTGCAGTTTTTTTTTATAAAATTGATAGAAAAAAGGCATTTGATTTTTTTTTAATTTCAACATGAAAAACAATTTGAATAGTTTTACTTTTTTGGTCTTTTGACAGATGATTTTGCATTTTAAACAAAGTTTAAGTGTTTATTCATATTATAAAACTAGAATTCTTTGAAAACTTCCTTAATTTTGTCAATTTGCACTCAGTTTAACAAAAGCATACTCTGTATTGTTTTAACGAAGTGGTTAAAATATTTGTAAAATTAGATTATATCGATAATTTCATGATTTTACGAATATAAATGTCATAAAACTTTCTTTCGTAAAGTTTTGAAGCCACTCCAACTCATTATTTCTGATACATTAACTTTTAAGAGGATTTTCAACTTTGCCTTATAGTTCAATGAATATGATATGGACCTCCTCGTTTTTCTGAAAAAGATTTTGGTAATGCTTCTGAACTTCCTGCCCACTAACTGCGAAAGGTCCTGGCAATAGCCGAATGCCTACTTGCTTCAAACAAACAAAAATACCCCATTTAATCTTAGTTTGGCATTACAATTACACCATGAGTTTGGCCTTTAAACTCTATTTGAAAATCTTAATCCCCATTGTTTTTGGGCATCTTACTCTGAAGTACGTAGATATCTGACCAGTTTAGCAAATGTTTGAATAAATAGAATCCAAGACATGCCCTGTATACCCAATGGTATTGCTCTATTTGAAGAAGGTGGTCGTATTTTACATGCAGGAGGGAGCAGATAATATTGACATAAATGCTGAGACAATCGATCGTAAAAATACGTTTCACTCCATGGCTAGAGCTGTATTTCAGTATCAACAAGAATCATTATTCACCTACATAAGTTCCATGAAGGTTAAACGGCGACTAGAAAAATCTTTGACGTTGGATTATTTTTATACCAATTTTATGGCATGTTTACATGTACCTTTCGACAAGCCAAAAGAACGATATGGACCTCCTCGTTATTCTGATGCCTATAGGAAGATTGTGTCTTGTTTTATCGAAAACCTACGTATATCTGACATGTCTTTGGTACTTCTGCGACTTCTTTCTAGACAGAACATAGTTTTGATTCCTTTTTCTGCAGAAAGCTCTGAATAAATTGTTCCATTTTGGACCGGCTTTTAAAAAAAAGCATATCAGAGGTCAAATCTGAATTTTCGTTTGTATCCTTTGCTCCGATTATAAATGCCAAGCTTGGCGACATGGCAACAGTATTTACAACTATTTACCAATGTTTAGATATGTCAAAACGGCGGTCAACAATATGCTGTGCAAACATTTGACCATCAATTGTATGCTGATGCCCAACAAGTGAAATTGTCTATGACGAACGTTTTTATATCACACATTATAAGACTTGGAGGAAACCATGGCACTCTTCCCTGTTTTAATAGAAACAGTTGGCAAGTTGTGGACATCAGCTGAGCTTTATGACCTTCTTGTTGACTCTATAATTTATGGTCCTAATACGGTAGATCGGCTTCTGGTTGGCGAACACTTTAATCGTGGTATTCGAGTATTAAGTTTGGCCTATGACGCTCTTACTGCTCTTTTGTTTAGTTTAAATGCATTCTTCAATTGGTGCAAAAACGCAAACCGTTTAAATAATATTAAACTAAATGTACGGAAGACATTATTTGACTGTCACAGTTCATTTTCTGAAACACCTAAAAGCACTGAAGGTATTGAACAGTTCTTTTCTGTTTTTAAAGAACATATGTTGCCAAGAATTCAGAATACACTCAAATTATAACGAAACTTTGCATTTTTGAATATTTTTCTTCGTGCAGTTGACATATTATTACAGAGCACAAGGTTGGAACGGAATAGGTTGTGACATTTACTTTTGCAATGTTGCTATACTTTTTCAATACTAATCATAGGCATCATAGGACTGACAACGAAAAGCACGCTTTACTTCGATGGCTGCTTACAATACACATCCATGCGCATTTTAATTCTGAAATGAGATCAAGATTGGTATTAAAAACGCAGAAACTGAACACCAAGAAAACAAGCCAACGGCAATGACACGAGACGCGAAGAATGTCTCTAATTTGATAGGGTATGTGCATTCAAATATGACCGATCCATTTAACGTTGCCAATCATCCTAATTCATTAATAAATAATTCTACAGGGATGCTAGCCTCAAAATACGTTCAGGATTCTCTTTCTTACATCTCTTGAACGTGGAAACCAGATGGTTAAATCTTTTGTGGAAGGCTGCTTCAATTAGTCCGAAGCCCGTGTCTTCTACAGTCCAATTTCGAGATTCGAAGACCTTCGATGATATGACCAAGATCTTAAAAATAATGTGTAAATCAGGTGACTTTGTTAAGGCACATATAAACCCAGAAATAATAGTATGCCGTGCTTAAGCTCTTGCTAATGTTCGAGACGATGTGATTGTAGATAGGATCTTGGCATATCCTATTGGTCCCATACCTTCAGCTCTTTTCCATGATGATGGTACCATGTGGAAGTGTTGTTAATCTGATGTAATTCACCTCCTTCAAGAGGAAATTTGCACTTCTTTCAATCTTCTAAATTATGACAAATCGAACATCGTTTTGTTACGCGATGGTATGGGAATTATTCCGAGCATGGATGCAAAGAAATGTAGCTCATTTGGTGATCTTGCAGAAAGGTACCTCCAAATTACTAGTATGTTGAATGTTTTTTCAATGCTGGAGCGGTTATTGATGTTGTTGAGCGGTACGATATAAAGAATACAATCAAATCTGCGGAAAGACTCCGAGGTATTCTGACATTCGTAGCTCAAAAAATGTTACATTCGTTGTATGTAGACGATGAATTGTTCTCAAATAGAACTTAAGGTCGTTTCATTGTACAATCATCTGATACTGATGTGATCTGTGTTCACTATTTTCTGATACTGATGTGATCTGTGTTCACTATTTTCCCCAACTTTAAAATACTGAGGAGTTGTAGTTCTTTACGGTATATTTATCAAACTTAAAAGATGGAAGGCGTTTCTTTCCAGTCTATGAAATATGTCAGTCATATGACTGAACCATCCATCTGTAATCTACATCTAGCTTCACATGCTCTGACAGGTTGCGACACAAATTCATCTGTTTTCGGTCTAGGTGAAAAATCAATGTTTAAGCTTTTGCAGAAGGATGCAAAAAAATCCAAACAGGTTGTTTTAAAAACTGTGTATGCAACAAACAGAATTTGGCGTGTATTTGTTCATATAAAGAGTTTGATGGTTGTAGAAACTCATCGAGCAATGTTGGAAGAAGACGACGATGACAACGATGACTGACGTCAGGTTTCCGAAATTTGTCTTGCCCTTTTGATTGTTAAAATATCCCTACAATCACTCTGTCTGAGGGGTCCGTGTGTGTTTTTGTAAGGCACAATCCCATAAAACCTATAAATGTTCTAGAATATACACCGAACCTTCAGTCCTTCATTTAACTCATTTGATGCATTGCCTTGTGAAGTATTTGTGACTGGCAATAAATATACATCAAAGCAAAAAAACAAAATAAATTTCGATTATTATTTAAAAAGTCATAAAATATGTCTTTAGAAGTACATGCGATGTAATAACAAATGAATTTAGTGTCGGTTGTTGTTCTCTCTTCTATTTTCTTAGTGTTGCTAATCTGAATTCCCCTTAAAATTAGCATTTAGTAGTTTATCATTTTAAAGTTTAGTTGAAATGAAGTATCACAGTTTATTCCATTATAAATTTCGTGTTTAGTAACAATTCAGATTTTTATTGTTAAAAAAATATCTTTTTATATATCTATTTACTGTTTTTCATGATGTACAGTCAGTCGGAAAGCAAGCCCTTAGAAACGACCGTTCTTGCTACTTTCTTAAGACAACAATGGGACTGATATTAAAACCCGCCATTCAACTAATTCTTTTTTGTTGTTTGAATTATTCAATTCAGTGCTTGATAATTTTTTTTAACAACGTAAAAATAAGATTACTTTGCACAATGCCGTAAACATTATGTCTCTTCCGTTGCCGTGTGATTGATAACATTATATTTCATTTTTTTTTATTTTGCATAAAACGGGTCCAAAATGACTATTCTTCCTGTTTACACAAGTTCACTGTCATTTGATTCTCCCTTAACTATTAAAACGAAGATTTAAGCATTAAATCAATCAATCAATCAATCAAAAGGGCAATAACTCCTATAAATTTATCAGATCATTGATTTGAATTGCAAGAATCAACCTTGCGTCAAAATATCGAAAACATTCTCGGCTAATTTTGTCTTAGTCGCATTCCTTAGAATAAAGCAATATAGCACAAACAAGCAAAGATTTTAATTTAGAACGCTGAAATAGTGATTGACCAAAACCTCAGTATGTCAAGTTTACCAATCAGGAAACTCAATTCCAAAGACCCGAAGTGTCTAAAATGTATGATTAATTAAGAATTTATCTTACCGAACAGCTTATTTTGAATATTAAAGGTCTGCGTTTCTTTGATCATCTGATCATTAAAGACAGATGACAGTTGATAATTCGTTAATCTCTATCGAATTCAAAACATCAGCGACATTAAAGAAAATGTTGCTGGAGAAAAACAATAAAGATCAGAAAAAAATCAAGAAGGTTTTTTTTTCACGGAAAGCCAATGCAAGGGGAAAAGACTTAATTAAAATGTCTTTATTACCGAGCACAATAGAAATCAAAACAAAGTCAGGATTTCATTGAATACAAGTCTTTGATTATTTGATTCTTAAAGACAAGAAGTTATAGGTGAGAATATTTATACTCGACATTAAAAAAAACAGTAGAAGGAGAAAAATCAAAAGGTTTCCACAAAGAGGTTGAAAGACGAAAAAGTGCCGTGTTGTAGTGGTTAGCGCATCAAACTTCTAACACAGAAGTTTCTGGTTCGATCCCCGTTCCGGAGAGAAATTTTTAGGGACTGAATTATCGGCTCTCCTTTGACACCATTTGCGAGTATGGTCTTGAGAAACGATGATAGTCCTTAAAAATAATAAATGGCTGACCCGTGTTAAGAGAGAGTAATATCTTTTGCACGTAAAATACATCCTTGAAGATTTCGAAAAAGAGCAGGCTAATGTCGCTACAAGCACGCTACAGCACGCACACCAGCAAAGTAGAAAGGGATTGATATAAGTTGTAAAATAGTTGATGTTGCAATTACGTTTAAGAGGACTCTTAGGTTGAAGCTTTATATCTTTTTTAATTTTAAGTTATTTATATGGGCTTTTTTCTGTTACACTACTGCTCCTGGTTATAAAGGGAATTGGGAGTGACAGCTCCCAAAATATGTTAAACCCAACCACAGATCAGAAGCCAGTAATTTAGTGTTTGTTTTTGGTTCATGTTTGTCATACTAGTATTTGTTTTGCGTTTATTGTTTTGTCATTAATCCCACTGTGTGCTTTTTTTCGTTTGGATAGTTTCATAATTTGTCATGTCCAGGCCTTATATACATGTAGCTAGCTACAGAGTATGAGTTTTTATTCCTAATTGGATGGCAGTGCGGTGTTAAAATCTACTTCATTGTGACTCTTGGTCGATAACTCTTGATAGATACAAAGTTCCATAGGAATTGACAATCATATAGCATTTTCTTATTTTAGGCTATAGACAGATAGAGTAAAACACTTTTGTAATTGCTAAAAAAAAATAGCTTTCTTTTCAAAAACACAAAATCAGAAAATAACTGAAGAGATATTATCACGTTACTTCTGATTACAACTTAGTTAGAAACTGACCCCATAGATAAAGCAAACAATTTTAAGATCAGTTTCAACCAGTCTTCTCCACTGTATGCATGCCCCATCAGTGAAAGAGATTTTGAAAAGAAAAATTCATTACAGAACTTAAAGAAAACTATCCAGACAGCGCACAAATAATCATCACAACTAATGGAGTGGACAACACAACTGAAAAAAAAACTAAAAACAAGGCTGCTGGACCAGACAACATCAAGCCATCCGATTCATGATCTTGAAAGAACTAGCAAGTGAAATTTCTCCAATCTTAACCATCATATATATGTTTTTCAAAGGAGAAAGGAAAGATACCCGATGACTGGCTAATTGCAAATGTCACTCCAGCATATAAGAAAGGCCAGAAATATATAGCAGCTGATATGCTCCGGGCATATATCCCTAACATGTATCTGCTGCAAAATAATAGAACATATAGTCACCAGTTACATCATGAAACATGCAGAGGTAAATAACATCCTATACCCACTACAACACGGCTTCAGAGGTAAATCACATCCTATACCCACTACAACACGGCTTAAGGAGTAAAAATCATGCGAAACACAACTCCTTGAATATATCGATGACATCACGAAAAAAAACCTGGAAAAACGGAAAACAATCAGATCTGCTAGAACTTGACTCCTCAAAATATTTTGATACGGTGTCCCACAATTACTCCTCCATGAACGACACCAATCTGGCATCCGAAGTAAAACAAAAAAAAAATGGATATAAACCAAAATGTTACAGTGTAATTAATTATTCATATGGTCAAAAAGTAAAATCACAAAAATACTGAACACCGAGGAAAATAAAAAAAAAAAATGAAAGTCCCTAATCAAATGGCAAAGTCACAAGCTCAAACACATCAAACGAATGGACAACAACTGTCATATTCCTGACTTAGTACAGTCATTTCTTATGTAGAAATGATGGATCAAACCTGGTTTTAAAGCTAGCTAAACCTCTCACTTGTACGACAGTCGCATCAAATTCAAAATGGAAGTTATAGAATATAAGGTACAACATCATGAATGCAAAGATTTATGCATTTAGTCTGTACAAATTTAACTTTTTTGCAAATCATATAGGCCGGAAGTCGGTCGATGCATAGTAACAAATCTAACTTAATAATGTCAGACACATCATAAAATTAATTCAATTATTAAAATAATAATATATATATTTATTACTCACCCTGAATGGAGAACATCAACGCTCCTATCAATATGTAGTCTACATTTCATTTTATTTCTTTCAACATATAAATTCCAAATCTCAGCGTTGCACAAGAATTGTGGGATAATAGATGTGTTTTATTTTAGCGAAGTAATTTACGAAATTGTATTTTCATCTAAAAAGTCCTTAATTCGATTAGCTTATGTTATAATTGTATCATGTGCTTTTGATTATTCACTAAGTACAGAGAGGAAATGTAATTTGTTTCAGCTTTTGTCTTCACCAGGAAGGTTGAATAATTTAAAGTGTTATTGAAAGACGTTGATCATATTGTTCAGCATAAATGCAAATAGGTCACTTGGGGTGTGTGAAAAATATGCAGCTGTATCTTATTATTTTATTTATTGTGTTATTAAAGGACAACAATAAGAAAAGAAAACTCGTCGAATACTTAGGGATTATCGTTGGTCATCTCAAAGAGATTGAATTTCTCGGTTGAGCCGGTACGTCGAAAGTGAGAAAAGTAATCGAGTTGAGATGACCAATGATAATTTGTTTATCGCTATTATCCCTATGACAACATGGGCATAACACTCTACTGTGCTGAGAAAATTATCAGTCAATAAGATCAAATGAAAATTTTGTGAAATAGCGTCAAATTGACATAGTAAGCATTTGGTTTGCTTCTATTTGTAAATCTACTTCAAATTAAGTACTGTAAAATACAGGTACCTTAATATTACAATAATTTTAGAGTAAAAAAATAGTACTGAATATTAAAAGTAGATTTCCAGTACTACATTTTTTTAGTACAGAAATAGTACCTATGCAAAAGTAGCTGTGTATAATAGGTTTTTTTTTAACTTCCATTAAAAAAAAATATCTACCTTTAAGTGCAAGGCAAATGAATTTGACTATGAATATTTCCAAAATTTATCTGGACATATAGAACTTTAAATCAAATCCTAACTTAGGCAGAAATAATAAGTTTAAGACTTGAGCAATATCAATAAAATATTGTTTTATTCATGAACAAGTAATGTTTTCATTTGCTGTAAAAAAAAAATGGCATTACAAAATACATGAAGTAGATAAATTGATCATTTCAAATAAGCCATATTAAGATATGATGCTCTAATATCTTATCTAGGTTACCATAAAGGTTGACATTTAAACTAAATATAATCTGCAATTTCATTTTACACCTAAATTCAAGAGTTGTCTTCTTTTGGGTTTTTGGAGGTACATTTCAATAGGAAGCATCAAGCAAGCTTATGTTATCTAAAATATATTTTAATTTAAAATGAAATTTTCCATTTAATGTATTAAAAAAAAATCTCTTTAAAATATTTGGGTGCATTATTCTAGCAGAAAAAGAAGCTATTTGTTTTTAACACTGAATTTTACTAATCAATACAAATATATCTTACAAGAAAAAAGGGAGATAATCCAGTCTATTCTAATAGAATGAACAGTTTAGCTGTAACAAGAACATATGAAATATTATAAAGATATTATAATATTACTATAAGATACTTTCATTAGGCAGTGTATATTGAAAGCATGTATACAAACAAATAAAGATAAACAAACAAAAAAACAGATCTAAGGATCAATATCAAATTCACAGATTAACATAAAATAAACAAAACGAAAAATACATACAATTGAATGTTGGGATTGAAACATAGCTCTCAGCTCTCTAGGATTGAAAGTGAGAAAATAACAAAAGAAACATTTTCAAAATCCCTTTAACATGTTTAAGTTAACTTTGATGCATAGTAATATAACAACTCTATAACTGAACATTTCTTTCAAGAGCAAATGATAAAGATAAAGAAAAAAAACCAATGAAGATGCAGAAGATCACAGACACAGCTGTAGCTGTAGCTACTGGATGAACTGACAAGTTTCTCAAAATGAAACTATCACTGAGGCAAAAAATAGTGTAAAAGTTGGTGGATTCATAATAATTAATAGCTTAACTAACCCCCTGAATTAAAAAAACAAATGCAAAAGTTGACTTCCCTGACAAAACTGATTTTTCTCGTAAAATGTATAAATAGGTTAGTACTTGTAGCAAAGCTCATCTTTAATTTTTTTTAATTTATTTTTTATTGTTCGAAAATCTTATAATTTATGATACCTACTAATATAAAGCAAGTTAGTTCTATATCTTTAAGCTACATAATTAGCTGTGTTGAGGGATTTATATTTGGCCCATTTACCTGAAAAGTGAATACACATTGAAGTATATCTTTTATGATTTGATTAAAGTTCAGTACATAATAAAGCTACTGTTGTTTAGTAATGTCATACAAAATAACTCTGACCTCACAAAGATGTATCTCTTTTAGTTTAGAAGGATCCTACATGAATGATAATATAAGTAACGGAATATTTACTATGTGACACTTAGCAATCATTTTCTTTTATTCATCTTATTTTTTAAAGTCCATTTCTCTCTGTGTTTACTGACAAAATGATATTCTAACAGTATTCTGAAGCAGAACCAGTTTCAGAAAGTGCACACAATCATAACATGTATTGCCATGTTCAGCAATGCTTGAAAAGTTTGGTAAACATAATGTTTAATACATTTGTTATTTTTTTTAGTTGTTTTTATTTTATTTTATTATTTTTTTAAGGGGGGGGGGGGGTAGAGAAGGATGGGGCATCATTGTTTTGATTCTAATTTTTCACAAACTGGTTTAAAACAGAGGTTCACATCACATCCTAATAAATATATATATATAAGTTTAAAGGCCCGAGACCACAATTAATTCCTCTATCATTTCTTTATAACGTTTTGTCGCATTAAAAAAAATTTGCCTATTCTTTTTGTCTAATTTTTTGTGTGTGTAATGTACAGTACAAGTCCAAAAATATGTCCAAGTTTCAGAAAAATTGCACGTATAAAACTTACAAATTTAGCCAATACACATCCATACCCCTATGGACAAGTCAAGAGATGTTCCGAAAACTGTAAATATCACCTTTTTGCACCTGACCTAATCACTCTTTCCATATCAAAATCAGTTAAAATTAAACATCTAAAAATTTATTTCACCTCTCTTCTTTCATTTCCACCTTATAAAAGCTAAGAAATGTTTGAGAAAAGGAAAGAAAAAAATTTAAGAAGAAATACACTATAATTAAAGGGAACTATATTCGTGAACAACGAAAAGCGGGGTCATTAATTGTGGTCTTGGGCCTATTAGGGGCCAAAAACTTGACCAATTCCAATAAAACTTGGCATGATTTAAGCTTAGTGTATTATGAGTCAGTTTACAAAGTTTCAAAGCCATATGATATATATTATAGAAAATGTGGCATTTTTTATATCTCAACTTTGGTTGCTGAATTGTGACGTTGAAATAGAACAATTTCAACTTTCAAATTTTGGCTTCAAAAATCCCAAAAAAACACCAAATTGCACTTTTTAATGTCTCAATGGATAAGATATTATCTATTCAAAGTACATGATAGCATACTTAATGTATGAGACTTATAAAAATTTGACAAAAGTTAATTTTATATGTGCCTATGCCTAAAAATAGAGGTTTTCAAATGAAGTGAGGCCTTATATGAAATGTAATATTTTCCACTTACAACAATTTTCTGAAGTTGTTAAATTAAAACAAAACATTTTACATATCATAAATGTTCTTTTGATGTAAATATAAGTTTCAAATAGCATAACACATGAGTTTTACATGGTCTTAAGCAATGTCAAGCTTAAAATAACAAGTTGTCAATTTGGGCCGTTCCATATATTTCCATATTAAATTGCATATAAATGATATTGGAGATGGAAATATGCTTCTTTTTGCTCAAATCCTTGCTGAGATATGATCAAATATGAAGCCTGGATGTTACAAGACTGTTGCTTTTAACTATGTATGTAGACAGTATGGTCTGATGCAAAGATTTTTCAATTTACTGTTTAAAACCTGCATGAAATTTCAATCTTAAAATGCCAATATTTTAACCACCAGCCATCCAACAGAAGAAAATAAAGGTATTCTGTGAAACAGACAAGTTTAAACAACCAGTAATAAGTGCTTTTGATATAGATTCAGTGCAATCTGTTTAAAGAAATACAATTTTTAAGTGCATAGAACTTCATATTTCACTTGCTTCGTACGGACCGTTAGACCTAGACTATTAAAACAGCACATTTTGCACTCTTTTAATGCTTTTATCCACTTTTCTTTGTGTTCAGAGTTCACAAATGAGTAAAACACATGAAATAAATACCACAAACACAAATAGATATCAGAAACAAAATGTCAGAGAAAAATTAAGGATCCTGCTTTTGCAAAAATATTGAAAAAAGTGAAAAAGCTACTTTTTGGGCATATCAGCTGAAAAGTGACTTTTTTTACAAATTTCTATGAAATAAAAGTGGAAATCATTTCTTCTCATATAGTTTGACAAATCAATACCAATAGATCATTCAGAGAAGTTGTCAAAGTATAAATTCAAAATTTGCTGAAATGCACCTCTTAGGCCCGAGACCACAATTAATTCCTCTATCATTTCTTTATAACGTTTTGTCGCATTAAAAAAAATTTGCCTATTCTTTTTGTCTAATTTTTTGTGTGTGTAATGTACAGTACAAGTCCAAAAATATGTCCAAGTTTCAGAAAAATTGCACGTATAAAACTTACAAATTTAGCCAATACACATCCATACCCCTATGGACAAGTCAAGAGATGTTCCGAAAACTGTAAATATCACCTTTTTGCACCTGACCTAATCACTCTTTCCATATCAAAATCAGTTAAAATTAAACATCTAAAAATTTATTTCACCTCTCTTCTTTCATTTCCACCTTATAAAAGCTAAGAAATGTTTGAGAAAAGGAAAGAAAAAAATTTAAGAAGAAATACACTATAATTAAAGGGAACTATATTCGTGAACAACGAAAAGCGGGGTCATTAATTGTGGTCTTGGGCCTAAAGGAACCTGGTTCAAGGGAGATAACACTGTGAATCATCAAATATTTTGCAACAACAGATAACACTCAGGTTACACATCTTTATTCCAATGAAATTACTTCTGAAGCAAGATCAATGAAAGTATACCTTTAGTAACACAATACTATATACAGATAAATACAAGCTTAATGGGACAGCCTCACAATTTTAATAAATAGTAAAAACTAACACCTAACAGTAAATAACAAAATGCCTTTAAATATCACAGAAAATTATGACATAAGTACTATATAAATAACAAAGCAATGGATAAATTAAGTAAGACAAAAAAATACATGAAAATGGAAATTAATTGAATAAGAAAGGGGTGGTTTCGGATAATCTATGCCCTTTTCTTGTAATATTTGTATAACAGCTGTATCAATTAAAACCGTATTTAAACTGCATACAGATTATTCAGATTTTCTAACTGAAGAAAGTAGTTCTTCTACACATCAATTATGATCAAAGTTATCTTCAATTTTTAAATTTGAAAACAATTTACTCAAATGAATGAATAAGGGGTTTTTTTAATAAAAAAAAAAAAAAGTTGTCAACAAATAATAAAAAAGAAGATTTCAAGTAATACTTTTTTAAATATTTTTTCTAATTTCATTTTTTTTTAAATATATGTGTGATAGAGTTACCTTAAAGATGGTTTGGTATGATGATTGGTTTATCATTTTGTAAAAAATTAAATTAATTCAATATCAAGAAATGCCAATACCTCCTGCTGTATGATCCTTTATGATTTCTAGCGCCAATTCTGTCTAAAGCATTTTTGCTTAATACAATTCTTACAGCATATCTTGATGCAATCAACATTTTTTTCATGGATTGAATTTATGCAGGGTTTATTATATTTGCAGCGGTATTTTTGAGGGTTTTTTTATTGTTGCAAAATCAAACTTTAAAGTCAATAAGCATGGGTAAATGTCATTTTACAAAAAAAGGTAAAAAAAATCATAAAAATCAAAACTGTGCAATCTTTGAATTGTACCAAATATTAGCAATTTTTATCCAGCACAAAAATATCTCCTTACATTGAGCTTTTGAAAACAGGTTTTTAGGTCGTTTTATTTAAACAAAATTTCAATTGCTGATTTCAATGCATAACAATTCTAAAATAACTCCATTCTAGCAGTCTAGTAGTAATGAAGTGTGCGAACACATACAAAATTTATACTGTAAAAACTTACTAAATTACCCCTAGTTGCTTCCAACCTTAAGATAAGTGTAATATAGTGTGCTGCTAACCTGAGTCAACTGAATTCTCCATATTAAACTTAAAAACTGTCTTTACTAAACTCATGTACCAGGAAAAACAATAAATAATATACAGTTATCAAACCAGCTTAAACTGATATTATGTCTACTCTGAGCAAAATGTTCAGTTCCTTTGGTTTCACTGTATATAGAATCTAGCCAGTCCTAGTTTTACATTTGTAATGCCAGTTATAACATACAACTTTTTCTTTGTCTACTTCCTTATTTATGAAATGAATGTTTTAACATATATGATCCAGATTTAATATGTCTACCATTTTTTAGAGTCCATGTATTTCTGAACTTCCGTGAAAATTTCATCTACCGTTCCTTCCGCTTTAATCTGAAAAAGAAAAAAAAATGATTTATATTGTGTAACATATCAAAAATTAGTTTTTTATTCCTTACAATTCTATCATTACTTTTGAGTTTTGTTTGAGTTTACTCCATTCAATTCATTTTTAGGTGGAAAAGAAACTTTAAAAGTAGAATGCGTTTGAGGAAACACATGCCACAACTCAAACTTTGCAATTATACAAATTAAATAGGGGACATAACTCTTTAACAGTAAATGATAAGCTGTGTAAATTTGAACTCTGTCTGTGTGTTGTGGTCAAGGCCGTAACTAGGCCTTATATTTTAGTGAGGCATAATAATTGAGCCGAGCGAAGCGAGGCGAAATTTTTTTTTGAGAGTATGAAATGAATGGTGCAAAATCCTGCATTCTAGGCATTTCAAGAGAGCTTGACAATGTTTTGAATTTGGACACTTTTTATATAAATTTTTCATATTTAAAAACATTTACAAACATTAAATTTTTAACTATTTTATCTAAATTTAAATGTCAGATAAACATTCAAATATCAGTTTGAGTCTGTCGCCAGAACAGACATCACTTCAGTAAAGTTTGCCAATTTTTCTATGGCCGGTTTCGTCAAATCGATTCAGAATATTTTGTCTGCTGATATCCTTATCGCGATGAACATGGAGCATGGCAAGACAGCACAATCTCTCGCCACTCATGCATGCCCTTTCCCAAGTTTTCAATCGTTTCAGGGCAGACTGTGTTTTTAGCGGTAGCACACTATCATCAACATAATGATCTACGTTTTCTTCTGATTCCTTCTCCATCAACAATTCGATAGCAGCATCGGTAGTAACAGTTGGGTTGGAAAAAAGGGAATTTAGCTTTTCTGTTAGCACCATCATACTGTCGCTGTTACAAAATATTAAACTCGCTTTTATGCTGACAAAGAGTAAACAAACTTGGAATAGAGTGAGATAAGATACATGAATATGATTCTATCTGGAGTTAGTTTACTTGTATGATATGGGTACAGGGGAATTGGAATGGAGTTTTCGCCGTTTCCATGTAGGTCCGTGATTTCAAATTATTTCGGGAAATAGTCGGTGGTAAGATATGTTAGTTCCAGAATCTATAAATTTAGGGGTTAGTGGTTGGGGGTGTCCGATTCCGAAATCACGAATATAAAGACACGAAATTCCGTAGTCCTGAATAAGTAAAGACAAAATGCCGTTTTAAAGGTCCTACCGTTCCTCATTAATGTCAAATTGGAATACGGGATGTTCTTTCAATTTTTAAGGTTAAAGAAACATGGATAAAAATTAATCCATGCATGTTTCATATTATTTATATTTTGTTTATCTGTAAACAGAGAACAAGTAAAGTTGGTGAAACGGAGAAATGAATACGCAGACAGGATTGTCCCCTTGCGATGCCCAGTACTTGATTTGTCAGTCTACTTATCCATGTTATGGTTTTTGGATTAGTTCCAATGAAGTTATATTCAATACTCAGATTCTGTTCACAAACAGCATTAGTTTACTAGAATTATTCTTTATTTACCTTCAGTATCGCTTTTATTTTTTCTGCAAGAGCCTGTTTTTAACCAGAGATCCACAATGATTATCGTTACTAGGTTGATTTAATTGAGAAACATCACCCATTGGGATGCCGAGTTATATCCAGGAAGAATAATTTAAAAGGAATGATGACAAGTTATGGAAATTAAGGTTGAGACAGAACAACAAATGACAATTATATTCGTATTTAATATTTACCATAAAAAAAAAATCACTGCATGTCGAAATTTTAGTGAGGCAATTGCCTCACTTGCCTCAATGGTAGTTACGGCCTTGGTGGTTCTTCCCATTGTGTATGAGTGTTTTTATAAATGATGTTTCCATTACCAATCCAAGCAAAATTTTACAAATATTTGATAAAACTTACCATTTTGTTAAACTATATTTCATAGATATCAAATATTATATTCTATTTTGCTTTAAAATATTTTAATTGACTATGTGTCAGTTTCTTTCTCACTCAAGTGTTTTAGGTCTCAATTTAGGCCAAAACTGTCGACCAATGCCATTCATTCAAATCAGGTGCTGTAGCCTTGTAATTTTGTGTAAGGGAAATTAACTAATTAAAGAGGAGTACCCAGTAAGTTCAGTTGATTTCAGTGTGATTTCAGAGAAAGTTGTATACAAATTTAGGAAACTTGTTCCATTGACATTGTAATTTTCCAAACAATAAAAATATCCCAATAGTTTAATATAAAAAAGAAGATGTGGTATGATTGCCAATGAGACAACTATCCACAAAAGACCAAAATAACACAGACATTAACAACTATAGGTCACCGTACAGCCTTCAACAATGAGCAAAGCCCATACTGCATAGTGGGCTATAAAAGGCCCTGATAAGACAATGTAAAAAAATTCAAATGAGAAAGCATTTACAGTACACAAAAAGATAAGTATCCCCAATTGAGCATGATCACAAAAATAAAAAACTGGCAACAAACTTACAATGTTACTTTTCTCTTTATAATGATTAATCAATGGTTTTGTTTGGTTATGGAAGGTTTCTAAACGTTTTTTAATTGTCTCTTCGTTATCATCTACACGGCCACTTGTCTTTCCACGTTCCAACAATCTTTGTGTCATAGTGTCGTCTGATACTTCAAAATACAGTACACCAGTACATCCTGCAACCTACAAATACAAATAAGATAAATTAGTGACAGAAATGATATCATTAATAATTTCATTTACTGATCAGTTATCATAATCTTATGAAATTCAATCATAATTCTATGTTATCTAAAAAAAAAAATTAAATTGCCACATTTTAAATATGCCTATCTCAAGATTATGAGTGGCCTGTGATTCAATGTTTTTTTTATTTGGTTCATGTCTGCCATATTTATTTTCCGTAATTGCATTGTTATAAATTAGACTGTTAGTTTTCTTGTTTGAATTTTTCCACAATTGTCATTTCTGGGCCTAAGTTATAGCTGACAATACAGTATGGGTTTTTCTCAATATTGAAGTCCCTACAGTGAACTATGATTCATTATCCTTAAACCAAAATAATGCACAAATATATAGGATAAAACTGCTATACCTCTTTTTCAAATCTTTCTCCTTGTTCCAATTCTCTTGGATATCCATCAATGAGAAAACATTTGACTCCCTCTGAGACTTTTTTCTCCATAGCATCTCTAAGTAAAGCTAATACCTCATCCTAATAAAACAAAAAAATAGAGTTATCTCCCATACTGTTAAATGATATTATCTCCCTTTGACAGTAATTCTGCTTAACAAAAATGTATATGAAGGTTTTAAATATGAGGGTCAATTCATAAAATAAATATAAGTCATCAATGACAGCACATTTGGGGAGAGATTTCTGAATGACAGTGAAGACCTGTGCTCAACTGATTTGTAGATAAAGTTGTATAAATAAATATTTTTTAATAAGACTGAATAAAAAATATGTGCTGAATGCATTTAATTATTATAAAACAGAGTTGAAAAATAATTTAAATCAGTGTAACAGAATCTGCAGTGTATTTGAAAACAAGGCCATGTGAATGGCCTAAAACTGCTGCATGACCCTTAATGAGACAATTGTTGCAAAAGATTGGGCTAAATTTATACTTAAATCAATGGAATATAACAGCTTCTGGTTTGAAAAGGTAAACCAAGTATAAATTAAAGAAATAGGTAAGCAATGAAGTCAGTATGTATTTTTTTCCGAATTATTCCCTTTAACTTGGTACATGTATAAGTCTTTTGAAGAATCAATAATTTTTCTTGAGTTAAAATCTAGAGTTATCTCCCATACATCATGGTTATTTTTCAAATTGGCATTTTTTTCTGCTGGATTTCATAAAATATGTTAACATTTAACAAAAGGAAATGAGAGGTACAATGCATAAGTCAATGAGACAGCAACCCAATGACACAATATACAAAATATTTTTACAATCTTGTTCCATTTGAAGAAAAGTTTGAATGAGTAAAAGAATGACTGAAAAAGACCATACATATCTCTTTTGAGACATAAATATTCAAACTTAGTTTATCATGAGGGGGGATAGGACCTTTATCTGAACTCCACGATTGGGTGCTTTCAGGATTTCGGGATTGACACTTTCAGGCTCCAGGAATTCTTTTTTCATTTCAGGATGTTGGAATTTAAATTTATTGAAATTCAGGGCCTCATGTTTTTAAGCCCGGGATTTAGGGATCAGTACCACTCCTACCCTCCCCCTCTACCATGTTGACTGAATGTAATCAGATATTTTTTCATGTACCATGTTTTTATTATTTGTTTAGGTGTCTAGAGCAACTCATCAAATCTGCAAAATGTTTACAGTTACTTTTTTTTAATGATATATTATATATCTTTATTTCTTGCGCAAATAGTCAGTAATAGGCTTCAGCCCTCACCTCCGGCAATGCAGATAAAAAATGTGTTCTTTACCTTTTAATATCTCCAAGGTATATATATATATATGCGTAAAAAATAATTTTCACATGTGCAGATATATATATTCATAAAATAATTAGTAAGATAATTAACAAGTTAACCTGATGAGTCCCAATAAAAGGATGAAATCCATTGAACTGGAACTGTTAACTTGTTACTTATTTTACTAATTATTTTATGAATATATATACAATCATTTTGATAGCATACAACTGTCATTTACATTTTCAATCACAATGCTGTTTTCATCAGCACAATGTAAATAAATCATGTCACGTTTGAGCTAAATATACAATTAAAATGCAGATTCCTAATTAATGTCTGCTTTTCATCAAAATATCAGTATCTCAAATTTACAATTAAATTATTATTTTTTGATGATTCTCCATTATGGCAATGTATGGCTTTATTAAACTAGGGGCTCTCAAGAGGCTGAGTCGCTCACTTGACTCTTCTTTTTTGAAATCATATAAAAAAAGATAACAAGAGTGCACATGCTGAAATGTCTCGTCTCCTTTACTAATCATTGATATTATGTTGATAGTCCTAAATATAAAGCTTTATTACAACTGTCACATAAACTCAACATTAACCAAGAAAACTAAAAATTGATCAATGAACCATGAAAATGAGTTCAAGGTCAGATGAACTATGCCAGGCAGACATGTACAGCTAACAATTCTTCCATACACCAAATATAGTTGATTGACCAAAACTCAAAAACTTAATTTAGACCACTGTACCATGAAAATGAGGTCAAGGTCAGATGACACCTGTCAGTCAGACATGTACACCTTACAATCATTCCATACACCAAATATAGTAGACCTATTGCATATAGTATAAGAAAAACAGACCAAATCACAAAAACTTAACTATAACCACTGGACCATGAAAATGAGTTCAAGGTCAGTCAGATGACACCTTCCAGTTAGACATGTATACCTTACAGTCCTTCCATACACCGAATATACTAGACCTATTGCTTATAGTATCTGAGATGGACTTGACCACCAAAACTTAACCTTGTTCACTGATCCATGAAATGAGGTCGAGGTCATGTGAAAACTGTCTGACGGGCATTTGGACCTTGCAAGGTACACACATATAAAATATATTTATCCTATTACTTATAATAAGAGAATTTAACATTACAAAAAAAATTTTTTTTTCAAGTAGTCACTGAACCATGAAAATGAGGTCAAGGACATTGGACATGTGACTGTTGGAAATTTCGTAACATGAGGCATCTATATACAAAGTATGAAGCATCCAGGTCTTCAACCTTCCAAAATATAAAGCTTTTAAGAAGTTAGCTAACGCCGCAGCCGTCTCCACTGCCGGATCACTTAATAATCCCTATGTCGAGCTTTCTGCGACAAAAGTTGCAGGCTCAACAAAAAAGTTATAACAGATACTTAAATTCGGGCCAGGTGAGCTCAAATCAGATTAACATTTTTGATTTATTTTCGTTATCTCTTCTATATCAATGGTAATTTAAAAGCCATGGGCAGTGTACACAAAATATATCCTAGGTATATATGCATTAAATTGCATTTTCGTGTACACCCTATGTTTTGAAGGATGTTTACCTTTTTTGGCATTATCAACAAGGTATGACTCAGAAAATTATAAAAATCACAGTCAACTACAGATCAGTGATTGAGATATGTAAATATTTGAAAATATCTGCTGCACGATTTTGTCTCCGGCTTGTCCCAGAAAAACATATTCTTTGAGTATTTAAAGGTACTTTATTCTGACATCAATCACCCAAACATTTTTCTTCACAGTTTATGCAACTGGAAATTTCTGATTACTCTGAGTGCCTTGAAAATTCAAATATCATCACTTTGAAAAGACTGCCAACTTCTGTGAAGTTAAAGGGATCATTACCACTCTAACGGCTTGACATTTCAAAAATTAAACAATCATTAAACAATCAAACATTTGAAAATATATGTTGCAAGATTTTTTTCTTGGCTTTTCCCAGAATACTAATCTTTTATTTTTTGCCTCTGATTACTCTGTGTGCCTTGAAATTTGAAATATCATATGATATTTCAATTTTCAAGGCACACAGTAAAACTTTTAAAAGCCTGCCAATTTCTGTGAAGTTTAAGGGATCATTGCTAACAGCTTGACATTTCAAAAATTTAACAATCATTAAACAATCAAACATTTCCTGCCAACTTTTAGAGGAAATTTTATTTCACAGTACAAAATCTTTAGAATCATTATCAATATGTGATTATGCGAAGAAGCAGAAGATGTTTTCCTGCATACTTTATAGTACTGTGGATTCAGTTACAAAGGTATTTTCATCAAGTTCATGGGGCCTCAGTGGCCAAGTGGTTTTAGTAGTTCTACTGTAATCACTTGCAAGTCAACACTGAGGTTGTGAGTTCAAACCCTGCTCATGCGAGTGAACTTGACTCAAATCTTAATAGAATAGGATTGTCAGTTTTCCTATGGAAGGTCTGTGGTTTTCTTCTGGAATTCCGGCTTTCTCCACCAACAATCAATCAATATATCATCAAGTTCATGGATTGAGGACAACTTGCATTTTCCTAGATATTTGATTTTGTGGTTTTGTCGAAGTCTGCTCAGTCAAGGTTTATCTTTAACAAAGAAATCCAATGAATAATGATGAATCCACAGTTATAGAAAGGAAGAAATGCAAAAATTATTTTGCCTCAATATTTTCTGTTGTACACAAACAGACTCACAACTATTACAATTAGGGTGATAAGTTCATTTTAATTTTAATCAACATTACCATCTAAAAGTCACTTACTAAGGGAACCAGTTCACCTTTCTCCATTATTTCATTGAGACGCTTTCCTCGATCAGATTCTGACTGGACCTCAGCTCGTAGTAAATCTCCTGACGACAAGTGACAGAAGCCGTACTTCTCAACGATCTTCGCACATTGTGTACCTTTACCACTTCCTGGCCCACCTAGGTTATAAAAAATGTTTTGTAAGTATTTCTTCATTCCTTTAAAAAAAATTGTATTGAGTCCTCGCAAAACTAGTTTAACATAATCATATATTAACATGGTAAAAGTATCTGTTTATTGTACAGACTTTGATAGAGGAAATCTTTATTTTCTTCTTAATGCTTTTTTTTAAGGAAAAGTTAGTGTTGATGGTAGATATATTGTTGTCTTTCTTAATTTTTTCACAACTTTGATTTTGACTCAAGGAATTTAGAGAGCTTAACACATGGGTTACACTAGTCTATTATGGGAGACCAGATGCTGACTTCTAGACGGCTATCTTTGGTGCTGTTGTCTTATTTTTGGCTAATGTGTTGATGGACAATCAGTATTGATATCATCAACTGCTTTATAATCTTTAACAATAATTTGATCAATGTGAAAAATTCCAAAAAACTTTGCTAGATATTTTTGGATCTGACTTAAAAATAGTAAACAAAACCTGCTGCATATTTTGTAATAATTTAATTTTGGATGTAACGCGTCTTCTGATTGGCTGACGTTATTATGTTATGAGCCCATAGACATAATTTAGTCATGTGACCGTGACATCATCAACGTTCTTTCATGGTTTTCTACGGTTTAAAATGGAATTTAGAATGCTACATATTTTGTAATGAATGAGCAAAACTATCAAAGTGTTAGCAGATATAAAACAATAACATCTGACATTAAAACAGATGAGAGTTAAATTCATTATTGATTGATCTTTTTTTTGTTAAAATTGTTTTATCCATCAAATTCTGATGAGGGTTACTAAAGGAATCTGGCATTGTATCAAATGCAGTTGGATTTGACAAACTGTGTCTGCTAAAAGTTACAAAAGTGTACAACATAAACAATAACAAAATAGTTATGTCATAAATGTCAAGACCAGAAAACCAGCAGTTCATTTATCCATTTATCACTCAATTTACATCTTAGCATTTGGCATTCCTGCTGATTTTTCATCTTCACTATTATTATATAATATAATTCTTTACCATTATTTACTTTTGTAATAGTTATTTTTTGGGATGTCTCAACTAAAGCTAGTTTCCATTTTCTTTATTTGTCTGCCTATTGTTCTCTGTTCATTATATATATAAGCACTTTATATTTCTCTGTTCTTTATTGTATTCCCTTTTTTTCTCTATTTTTTCTTGTCCCTTTTTTCTATTTTCTTGCCCTTTAGGTTCTCTTCTATAAATTCAATTCAGTCACATGAAGATGACTTCATTTTGAAAGTTGTCAGTATTCACTAGTACATAATTTAGGATATTGTTATTGGCTTTTAACTAGCTTTCAGTACATAATTGTACTCTTTATTTTGATGCTCATAATAATGTGACTTTTATTTATATGATAGTTATGTTCATGATGTTTGTGCCTCATATCAATTTTTTTTTAGTTTAAGACAATTGCAACAAATTTTTACAGTTTGTTCTAATGTTGTGTTGCTATAAAACTGTCCAAGGTTAGGAGAGTGTTAAACCCTCACAGGGATTTTTAGCTGGCTTTATGGTATGTGTTTTTCTCATTATTGAAGGCTGCTCTGTGGCCTATAATTGCTTACTACCACATGCACTTCATTTGAACTCAGGCAGAGTAGTCTAATTCAGTGTTGATCCAAAAGTTTTCATAAGGAAGGCCACTGAATGCTTTAAGTTTGGGCCTGCTCCAATCATGCTTAAGTGATTCCCAATTTTTATATAATATATTAAATAAAGATGACAGCAGTCATTTAAAAACAGACAGGTGAGCAAAAAGATGTATGTGTACCCCGTTAATATAAGATATAATAATGTGAGAAACAAACTATGTACCTGTAGAAAGTTAGACATCAGGTATTTGGATTAAAGGATCAAAATAGTAATAAGAGATTACCATCTGCTAAATTGAAATGTAAGACTCTATATAATCCATTGATTTGTGTCATACAGTCTAGGATAATTGTAACTGAAATTGAGCTTAATTATAGTCAGGTGTACAGACTTACTGGAATAAGTGTATCATCTCTGAGTTTTCATTATATATATTTCTTATCAATTTATCGGAATTCAATAAAATTGAGAATGAAAATTTGGAATATGTCAAAGAGACAACAACCATGACAACCCAACCAAGGAGTTGATAACAGCTGAAGTCTAACAATGGGTCTTAAACACAGCAAGAAAATCCCACACCTGAAGGTGGTCATATAAAATTGAGAAAGGAAATGGGGAATGTGTCTAAGCGACAACAACCCGACTATAGAGCAGACAACAGCCGAAGGCCACCAATGGGACTCAATGTAGAGAGAATTCCCGCACCTGTAGGTGTCCTTCAGCTGGCCCCTAAAAATATGTATACTAGTACAGTGATAATGGACATCAAACTAAACTCCGAATTATACACAAGAAACTAAAATTAAAAATCATACAAGACTAACAAAGGCCAGAGGCTCCTGACTTGGGACAGGCGCAGAATTGCGGCAGGGTTAAACATGTTTATGAGATCTCAACCCTCCCCCTATACCTCTAGCCTATGTAGAAAAGTAAACGCATAACAATACGCACATTAAAATTCAGTTCAAGAGAAGTCCAAGTCCGATGTCAAAAGATGTAACAAAAGAAAATAAATATGCATATATTGTTCAAGAATCAAATAATTCCTTGTATAAAGTCAAATCTTAAAAATGTACTCTCAGAAGGGAATAATCAGTGAAGAATGTTACATAATGGTGTCTTGATGACACAAAAGTTGCAGGACATAGATCTCCCCTATCTATCAATCTAAACTTGTCTATCTATTAGTGGTGCTTCAATGAGTTCAAATTTAAAACCAATTTCTTAACTGGGTTCAATATATTAGGTGTACAAATTGGATATCTCACATTCTGTAATTTTTTTCCTGGTAGCAGAGTTAATATAAAAAAGAAGATGTGGTATGATTGCCAATGAGACAACTATCCACAAAAGACCAAAATGACACAGACATTAAGAACTATAGGTCACCGTACGGCCTTCAACAATGAACAAAACCCATACCGCATAGTCAGCTATAAAAGGCCCTGATAAGACAATGTAAAACAATTAAAATGAGAAAACTAACGGCCTTATTTATGTAAAAAAAATGAACGAAAACAAATATGTAACACATAAACAAACAACAACCACTGAATTACAGGCTCCTGACTTGGGACAGGCACATACATAAATAATGTGGCGGGGTTAAACATGTTAGCAGGGTCCCAACCCTCCCCCTATCCTGGGACAGTGGTATAACAGTACAACATAATAACAAACTATAAAAAATCAGTTGAAAAAGGCTTAACTCATCAGATGGACAAAAATACAAGTGGACGTGGCCCGGTACTTAAGAACTTATTTTGCAATGTTCTCAATAACTTTTATCTTACTTCATGTTCTTTGGGTATGAAGTAACATATTGAAATATTAAAAACAACATTTGATTGATAAGTTAATTGATAGCAGCTTAACAGCTTGTGGGAAATACAACATGCATACTGAAGACAACATCATGTTTAATAATATAAGCATGATTGAATGATTATCCTAATTTTCTAACATATATTATTCAAATGAGTAAAGCAACATGTCCCTAGCTCTTTATTATGTAAATATACTGTGGATGCATTATTCAGTGGCTAATCCAGGGGCAGGGTTCTGTAGGGTTGGAACCCCCCCCCTTTTTTTTTTGATAATCAATGCAATTGAATGGGAACTTTCAGTTGGACACCCATCCCCTTTTACTCCTGGGTTTGGAACCACCCCTTTTCAAAATGGCTGAAAAGGGGTAATTTTTGGATTATCCACGAAAAATGGTACACAACAAAAAAACAAATGAATCCAACTTATATAAATACATGCAACTCTAATTTATAATCATCAAATTGTACAATGTGAAAGTTGAGGAAAATTCTTTTTCCAGTGGCAATAGATTTTATATTTCTTTATTAATGAGAGGTATATTGCATTAGGCAGAGATTTAAAAAACTTATTAAATATAGGGAGGCTTCCACTTATATAGTTCTAAGGAGTTGACAAATGTGACTTACATCAGCTACAGGTAATAGTATTTATCAAGTTATTTTTAGAAAGATGAATATTTATACTGACTATTTATAGGCACACACAAAATGTTGTTTACAGAAAACTTACAACCATTAATGTGACATATAAATATTTTATTACTTTTACCACAACCAGTTTAGAGTTATTTGTATTGATAATCAATGATGGTAATTGCTCAAATGGACACTTAATATATGTAAAGAATTTTAACCTTCCAGTAGTTGTTAAATTCTGATTTTCTATCAATAATTTCACAAATTGCTTTGAACATTTTACATTTTTTTCACTTTAGTTCATATACTTAAAGTTACTTTGAAATGCAATTTATTTTGTCAATTATCCAAGAAAATATTCCTGATATTTTAATCTCTCTGAATATATATATATATATATACTTACCAATAACGAATAAAACTTTAGCATCCTTTAATCCACCTGTGGACTTCTCTTTCTGCTTGGAAGCTAAAGAAGATAAAAATAGAATCAATAAATTCCAATAAATCAGCTGATTAGAGATCAATAATTAGACCTTAACAGATCAATACACACCAATACACCCCATGATTGTCCTGAAGATGATCAATCTATTGTAACTAAGAGGGAAGGTGGAGTCAATGACCTTCACCCTGTAACACTAACCTATAGTTATAGTACAACCTGTTCACCCTTCATCTACAAATAGAACAATCCTGTCTATGAAAATTGTGAGTCATGCATTTTTTCAGGATAATAACTTGTCTTATATTTTCTGTTGCTATGGTAATAATGCAACAACAAAAACAAAGTGCTTTACTACAAACCAGAAAATATTTTGTCAGTTGTTTTGGTTACTAGAAATTGTTTAAAACATTACTGGATCAGGTGATATATAAAGTACCTGCTTTAAGAAATTGTGAGATCAATGCAAATTTGATACACCTAGAATATATAACATTAGCAACTCAAAATTTCATATGTAAAAGCATCATTAATTCTAGCATGTTGTATACCCTATCCTGCACACAACACAATTTAAGAACTGAGAAAACAGATAAGCTAATGTAAATCTTTTTCATTTACAAAATCTACAAAGTTAACACATAGATGTAAATTACATCTATGGTTAACAGTTGCAGTTTTGTAATGACTATGTTGCTCCTTTGAATTTTATTTCAACAGTGAAAAGGGATATAAAAAAAAGAAAATGTGCACACACACACAAATAATAAAATAAGATCTGAATGATGAAAAGAAAATATAGATAAAGGAATCAATTAATTTGTTCATTAATAAATTGATTAATAAACACCTATGGACATGGGTTTTTTTGTAAATAAAAGGGTCCATATTCATTACTTTACCAATTCTAAATTTGTAACAGTTAGAACCATTTAAAACAGATTCCATGGACAAAGATTGCAAAACTGCATTTGACTATTAGAGTGAAAGTGAATCTATTACTTTACAAAGTGTGTCAAAGTGTTGGTTTAAATAGAAGTTCACTATGTGTAACCATTGCCTAATTATTGACTTCTGGTTAGATGCAGAGTGACACTGTCAAATTCAATCATAGTAAAACCTATAATTATTATCTGAAACATCCTTAATTTGAAAGCTTATTGGATCTGCCAATGGTTGGTAAAAAATGTTAAAAATCTTAGACATTTAATGATAAAGGCATACCCAATAAAATATTTTATTGAAAACCTATAAATATCAAACTAAATGAGTTATGAAGTTTTACATTTAATTGCCTTATTTTTACAGAAATTTCAGCTTGATATAATCTAAAATATTACTAAAAATCTCACTGCTGATTTTATTCTCTACTTTTATACTCATTGGTAGCCAAAGATATTAATGTATCAAGCAGTACTAAATCATTTTAAATAAGGAAACATATATTTTTCATTGGCGGATCCAGGGGGTCCAGGTTGGAACCCCCCCTTTTTTTGGCAGATCAATGCATTTGAATGGGAGCATATAGCTGGAACCCCCCTTTTTTAAAATGACTGGATCTGCCCCTGTTTTTAAACATAAATAAAATAACATTAAAAAAACTTCTTATCAGATATTTAAATATGGTTTTACTATATCAATCAGTAAAGTAGGGATTGCGTAGTCAAAATCTTGTAAACTTACTTAAAACAAACTTTACTTTTGGACGCTTTTGCACTGAAAGTTCAAAAGTTATACATTGTACAACTAATCATATAAGGTAACAATTAAAAACTATAAAAATCAGAAAAGATAGAAAATCGTTATTTTTAACAAATTTCATTTCATTTTATCTAGTGGTGTATAAAGACAGATATAAAAGAGTTTCTTATATATTTGTATTATGGGTACAACTTGAACTAAAACATAAAAAAATTACTATAGAATTATGAATTTTATGGGTTTTAGTGAATTCGGGAAAAATTGTTTTTGAGTGGTTACTTGATGGTTTGTGTGAACTTTTTTAGGGGGACAGGTTGTCTAAACCAGCTGTGTAAAAACACACTCATGGCCATTTTCTTACACCTTTCTGACCCTTTTTAAAGCACTTGTAGAATGGTAGAATAGAGATTTAACTACAACATTAACATGATCAAAGCACCAAAAACTGTTCATGTGTTAAGCTGGGGTCACATATTCACGATTTTTACTGCCGTCCTTGACAGGACCATTCCCGATTAAAATTTGTCAAAAGTCTGATCAAGATCCTGTGAATCGTGGATGGAAATCCGATTTGTATCTTTCGCCAGGTAAAATTCGACCGAGTCTGTCACGACTGCGTCCCGATTCTACGGAATGTAATCCGACAGAGATCAGATAGTGACAAGACAGTGAACCGACGCTGACGGAAGTTATCCGTTCGAAAACTGTCGGCATACTCGGGATGATCAGGTACTGTCGGAACGTAATCCTATCACGGTCCGCTCTATCGCATTGCAAACGGCTTTGTCTGGTCTCAGTCGTATTGTATTCTGTTATTGTCGGGACTTCTCCAGATCATTCCCGTTCCACAGGACACCGTCCCGAATACACAGAACATTGTTAGGAATTCGATCCGATACAGCAGAATCTGTCACGACATAGGCACGATTGTAATCCGACTAGACAAAATCGGCTGAGTTTCCCCGAATGTTACGGGACGCAACTAACTGTCGGGTGCTTTGCCGAACTATTCGGACCCTTCCCGACCAGTAGGAATCTGTTACGAACTAAAACGACTGCGTTCAGACAATAATAGGACATTCCAGATAATTGAGGATACTAATCCGACTTTTTCACTTTTCGTGTCGTATCGCTGTCTGATCTCAAACGGGAGCAATAATCGGCAATGTGTGAACCCCGCATTAAACATTTTCTTGTCCATGTAGTCAATTTTTCGGTAAAAATAAGAACAAGTTTACATTCTATAGATTTTATGCGTCTGAGGCAAATTTCTGTATACAACTTCATCAGGAATGTCCAAAATCAAATATTTGAAAGCCAAGGATGAAAATGAACAAAATCAGATGAAGTTCTAATTCTAAATGATAAAAAAAGTACCAAAAGATAATAGCCAAATCCTTCTAAGGTCAACTTTGCTGAGGGTGTTGAAATAACTTTATTGAGAGCTTTAAAAAATAAAATATTGTTAGAAACAAAAAATCTGAGAAAAAATTTGCTACACTAATTAAGACTATTGATTTCTATTCCTTACTTTTTGGAATAGTTCTTAATTACATTTAAACACCATTAAGAGGTTGCAGGAATATTGCATAAAAAATTAATGGTTTCTTTTGTAAAAGACAAATACTGGAAATTCTAGCCACCCATTAATAAGAATTGACATAATTTCTGGTTTAGACAGGAAAGTGCTACCAGTAATTTCTGTCTTATATAGGAAAGTGCCTTGACTTATTGCTGGTTTAAACAAGAAAGTGCTACCAGTAATTTCTGTTTTAGATATATGAACGTGCTTCCACTTATTTCTGGTTTAGACAGGAAAATGTTACCATGGGTTTGCTAGATTTTCTGGTTTATATAAGTTTCTGAATATTTTTGCTTATATAGCAATGTGCCATCCTATTACAATATGTGAAAAATACTTCACAAAACAGGAAAGCTAAGACCACCCCTCGAGTTATGACCTGATGTCCTATTATCTAATTGTTCACCCCTCAGCAATAATTATTAAGATCTTGATTAGTGTAAATGTGTTACTATCATCAATTATATTACATCATGTTACAAACAATTTACAACATGATATAGGAAATACACAACTTAAGCTGTTATATTAGTTTTCTTGGCTTTTTGTCAAATATGTGTCTACTGTAGCAAATTCCTCATACTTGTTCATGACACAATTTCTTGACAGAAGTACATGTATTTTGTTATCCCTCCCCCTTTTTTAGTCCAATTCATGAATATTGCAACTCCTCCCTTTTCATTCATTATATACATAATCAATTTCTTGATAATTCATCTTTTTTAAAAGTTTAACATTGGAATTTTTTTTTCACATTATTGGTCTCTATATCTTTACAACAGCCTTAAATCAAATTTACTAGTTTTAAATTCCTATTTAATGGTGAAATAATGGATATATTTTTTTACAAAAGTACATTTGAAATGACCATGTGTGTGTACTCTTTAGAGGATTACATAAACTTTATTAAGAAGAAATTTCACCCAAATGTCCTTTGTTATAACCAGTTTGTTTTTTTTAAATATAAAATGTATAAAATAACTCAAATACTTGACATTCTGTTGGGCAAACAGAGCAGCATTTTTACATAATGGATTGACTTGGTTGATTAATATTATCAAAGGGAAATAATCCAATAAAAAATGTACAATATGGCAACATGCTAGTTTGAAAAAATATACAATGACAAGTAACTGTTCATTTAATGTTTATGTGGAAGACTAATAACAAGAAACAAAGATAACCAGTATATTTTGTCAAATCAGCAAATCAGAAATTTAAATCAGATTTTATATGCATTAAAATTAGGTTTTCAGTGTATTTTTGTATGTTTATTTTATCTAGCATTATGTAAAAAAAAATCAAATGAAATCATTTTTCTTAGTATGAACATTTCTTAATTCACTAGACAAGATAAAACATTGAAGGCCATCTTTGATTTCATCTTGTAATCATAAATATCACTATAATGTTTAATTGATTGTACATTGAGCAAGTATAAAATTAATGCCATGTATAAAATGACACAGAATATAAACTTGTAAAGGTTAGATACTTAAGAATTCTAGCTGGTTGCTGAAATGAAGTGAAGTTTTATATTAGGGGATGGTATATGTTTTTGATTCCATTTTAGATGCTGTTATTCATGCCATTTGATAAGGGATTAATTACAGTGTACTCCAAATACAGTAAAGAATGGCATGAAAAAATCTTACATTATACTCTAAGACAATGATTATAGAATAACTAATCGAAGAATTTAAATAGAGAAAAATATTCAAGGAGTGACTGAACAACACATGAATTTGCGAATGCATGTAATTATCAGTGTTGTTTGGTCACAAGTTAAATATTTTTCCATATTTGAAGTTATTCTTTTTATTACATTGGCAAATGGCTTTTTTTTTAAATTAGATTAAAGGAGAAAATGTAAGGAACTATATCTTTTTCAATTCATTCACATTTTGTTTTGATCTGACGTTATTGACAACAATTATTGTTGTATAAGAGAGGGGCAAAAGATATCAGAGACACATTCAAACCCATAGATCGAAAATAAACTGACAACGCCATGGCTAAACAAGAATGTGTCCCTAGTACAAGGATGCCCCATTTGCACTTTCATTTTCTATGTTCAATGGACCATGAAAATGGGGGAAAATCTCTCTAATTTGGCATTAAAATTAGAAAGATCATATCATAAGGAACATGTGTACTAAGTTTCAAATTGACTGTACTTCAACTTCATCAAAAACTACCTTGAACAAAAACTTTACCCTGAAGCAGGACGGATGAACGACGAACAAATGGACAACGAACGGACGAACAGACAATTGAACGAACAGACACACAGACCAGAAAACATAATGCCCATAAATGGAGCATAATAATAAAAAGACAAACAGACAAATAACAGTACACCAGACACAACATAGAAAACTAAAGACTAGCAACACAAACCCCACCAAAAACTAGAGGTGATCTCAGGTTTTCAGAGGGTTAAGCAGATTCTGCTCCACATGTGGCACCGGTCCTGTTGCTCATGTACATTTATTACAAACCTGGTAAATAGTCTAATTCAGTAGGTTACATTTGTGGTAAAGAGGGAAGTGGATTGTATTTATGACATAAGGAACATATCCGATACCATCTGTGAAATGGTTATTCCATAAAAGTCAACCAACTCTTGGTTTAATAGCATCCTTGTGAGCAGCAACCCTCTAACCCTGCATGATGTCAGAGGAATGAAATAACCATGTTTATTTCACATGTGAAATTATTTGTTTTAATTTCGATGGGAAATCAATGTAATTCATAGCAACCAATGTTATAATAATTCATATCAATGTATAAATGGTAGATAACTCTTACCGGCTGTAATCCCTCTACCTTCAAATGCTCTCACAACCTCTGCAAAAACTTCATCTACTGATTTCTCTGCATTTATCTGCAAGAAAAGAAAATATATGAAGCTACAGGATAACTAGCCACTATATAGGAATATAAATGCATCAAAATTTCCCACTTTTATATATATCAGTATAACAAGTTCTGATTATCTTAACAACTGATATAATGTTAGAGTTTTCTCCCTTTAAAAATTCTTGAAACCGGCCAGGTTACCTTTAATACTATAAGAATATTTTTTTGTTGTAAGATTATTCTGAAATCACTAAAGGTATAAATAACTGTTAAAATTGTCCCAGAATTTGGAGATCTATATAAATACCAAAAGAAAAGTACCATTTCCATTTTATTTTCCTTGCTGTAGTATTCCATTATAGCATTTTTGTTTTCACTGAAAGTCTTCAGTCTTTGTTTAATTGTTTCTTCGTTATCATCAACACGTCCACTTGTCTGTGCTCTTCCTAGAAGTCTAGAGGTCATTGTCTCCTCGAAACATTCAAATACAATAAAAATTCACTTTCTCTAACCTGAAAAAGATATGAAAGAAAGATTGATTGTAAACACTTATAATATACCTTTTTGTTTTTTAATTTCCACTAGCCAATATTATATCTATATTTTGCTCAATACTCTTTAGAGGGCCTTATGTGGTACAGAACTATTAAATTACGTTCAACAATTGTTCTAAAGAAGAAATGTCTTCAAAGATTACCATGTCCCAAAAGCGTGTTTATTTTAATTATGTATATAATGATTAAAAGTATTTAGTGTACTGCATAAATTTAAAACTATATTATTTGTTGAAAATGTAAAGTAATCAAATTTAATTTCTGCATAATATCTTCTAAGTATATATTTCTTCTTAAACTCTTCTTTGTTTTTTATAATTTGTTTACTAATTAGGCTGTTAGTTTTCTCGTTTGAATTGTTTTACATTGTCATTTCGGGTCTTTTTATAGCTGACTATGCAGTATGGGCTTTGCTCATTGTTGAAGGCCGTACGGTGACCTATAGTTGTTAATTTCTGTGTTATTTTGGTCTCTTCTGGAGAGTTGTCTCGTTAGCAATCATACCACATCTTCTTTTTTTATATGAAGTACCTCATCTTCAAATCTAACTCCTTGTTCCATTTCCCTAGGATATCCATCAATGAGAAATCCTCGACTGTTTGGAGCTCTGGCAATCATATTATCCTTCAACAACATAAGGACTGTTTCCTTTAAATGAAAACATCAAAAGTTTCAATGAAGTAAACAATCAAACATTTCTATGATTCTAGTAAACCTCCTGAAAATTGAATTTTTAAAATCTTATTTGACTTCTCTATTTATCTTTATTTGCAAAGGTTATTTGTTTCTTCAATTTAAATCTTTTTGTGGTAAGATATTAAAACACTTGAGCTCCTGGGGATCAAACTTTGAGTGGGCCTTTGCTCTGAAGTTATTGATATTCCTGTTAAAAAGGATGTTCAATTGATTAAAGAAGAAAACTAAAAAAATATGATATAAAAATTTGGGGGGTAAAAAAGTGCCCCTCCTAATTTTTTAAACTTTTTTGTGAGGGAAATGTTAGTTTCTTTGCAAACGTGATCAATTTTACACCATTATATTCATGACTTGTCAACTCAAAGCATTTCTAAAAAGACCATATGCAAAAATTTGTTAAATTGTTACTTTCAATTTTGAAGACTTTGCCAACACTCATGTGAAGCTGTCTGACATTTTACCAATATAATTGTAGTACTTTTTTAGTCATTTGTATACATAGGAGAGTGACAGTACTTTGTGCCATCTCCTATGACCTAATAATAATAGGATGTAGTTACTATGGTTATTTTTATGAATGCAATATGATTTTCATATCTGAGACATAAAATCTTACCAAGGGTACCAGTTCTCCTTTCTCCATTATTTCTGTAAGTTTCTTCCCTTGTGCTGACCCTGATGCGACCTCTGCCCTAAGGAGGTCACCAGTTGAAAGATGAGTATAGCCAAATTTCTCAACAATTTTCTTACACTGAGTACCCTTGCCACTGCCAGGACCGCCTTTAAAATAGAATTAAGTGAGTCAGATTTAAAAGCAGTTATACATGTACAAATAATAATGTTTTGATGGTTAGGTGGAGGGTTGGTGCCCCATGCATCCCCCACCTCCACCCCTGACATCCAAACATCTTTAACCCCTCAATATTCTGTGCCTGTCCCAAGTCTGTAATAAGTGGTTGTCATTTGGTGCTGTATATCATATATTTTTTTTTCATTGATTGTTTTATATTTAAATCAGGCCATAAATTTTCTCCTAGGAATTCATTCTGTGACATTTCAGTGCATGTTATAGCTTGCTATGTAGTATGGGTTTTTCTCTTTGTTGAATTCATACAGTTAACCTTCTACCTTATTTGGTATTTAGTGGAGAATAATGTCTCATTGGATATCATGAACCACATCTTCTTATTTTTCTTTTCATAAAAATACTGCCAAGAGTGGTGAATATCATCTATGTACAGAATTGCAGGCAAAACAAACTATTTTTCCAGATATACCCCTTACCAAAAAGTGCTAACATGTTGCACATAAGTTGCACATAAGATGCTCACGTTAGAAACTAACATGATTGCACACGAGTTTTTTAACTTGCAAATTAGGTGAGCATTTTGTGAGCAAAAAAATTGCACATATGAAACTAAACTAATTTGCATGTTAAAAACCTCATGTGCAACTGCTCATATGAGCTTTTGTTTCACATGTGCATTTTATTAGATTGCTCATATGAGCAGTTGCTCACATGTTGCACACGTGAATGTTATAGTTGACCAAAACAAAATGGCTGCTTTAAAAAAGGAATATTTTTCAAATTTAAATGGAAATCTTAAATAATTCAGTGGAAAATAAAATAAGTGATACATCATGTTAAAAGAGTTATTCTTTAATTATTGTCAGTTAATTATGATTTTCATATGATTTTTTTTTTTTTTTTTATTTAAACAATAATCATGATCATGACTAAAAACATAACATTACATTATAAAACTAATAGAGGGACTTGCAAGTTTAGTACACAATGAATGTCTTTGATTAATAAGTACTGTATTTCAAAAAGTTTAAAAAGGATAAATCTTTATACATGTAGTACTTATTTTGAAGCAAGTTACCTGTATATATATTCCCATAAAGGACTTAAAATTGTAATATATTTCAAAATCTGACACAAAAATGAAAATAATGAAATAGAAATGATAACTTACAAATAATTAACCACAGCTACACTGGTTTTATCAGATTTCAACAATGCCTTTCTTCAAATAGCACAATATAGGACTTAACATTTTCTATATCCATCTACCTCCATTTATTGCATGCTTTTCATGAATTTGAATTTACAGGAAGTACATGACTGGGCATGTCATTTTGAAAAAGCTCATATGAGCAATGATGTAGGTTAGTTTTGAATGGTTAGAAGAATGGAAAAACTTTTCAAAAAACAAAACTAACATAAAACTAACATGGATGATAAAAGCTCACCTGAGGTTTGAATTGCACATGTGAGCATTATGTTAGATTTTTGTGGGCACATATGAACTACCAAACTGCACATATGAGCAACCTGATTTGCATACAATTCTTACTTGCATCTCATGTGCTTCACATGTGAAACTTATGTGCTTTTGTTAGCAATTTCTGTACGGGTCCATGCTATATTTATAATGCAGCTCCAACCTACTGCCTTCCATGTGCCTGTTCAGACATTTGTAATTGTGTTCCATGCATGCAACCTATGTCTCATTTCTTTTGAAACTCAGTTTTATTTTAGGGTTTTCAAATGAAAACAAAATTCCATTGAACTTCAGCAACCAGCTTTCAATCGATCAATCAATCATTATCAATCGATGAATCAAGAAATCAAGAAATAGCTAATATGTATCCACATTAACTGTCTACATTTACTTACAGTTATCAGTTTTTGTTAATACTAAATATAAATATCAATTTCGTAACAAATAAACAAAATTGTGTATAGCAATTAAAATGCCTAAAAATTTTCTTGGTCTTAAAAGGGATATAACTCTGACTTACCTAGAACAAAAACCACCTTGGTGCTCTTTAAAGCTTCTTCTGTAATTAAAACAAGAATTATCTCCCATTACACACTATGATGAACTTATAATCTTATTCAGAGGGATACTTCAAAAGAGCCTGCATCTTTATATTATTATTTTGTTTCCATTTTTCAAGAAAAATGCATGTAGCATAAAAAGAAGACTATTCTTAGCAGAAAATTTGATTGATAAAGAACATGATCAGTGAGCAGTAATGATTTGATTGCTAGGTAGAGAAATGGTCTGAAATATCTTATACAACATGAAAAAAATCGTTTTAAGTTGGGAATCACAACATTTGGCAAATTTAATAAGGATTTTTTATTTTAAAAAATCTTAGCTTATAGGGACAGGGAATCAGACATCTTTTACAAACATTCCATTAAAGATTTGTTGTTGCCCTTGCGTTAAATGCTAGATTTTTTTGTACAGGTATATACCTCCAAAATATGGTAAGTTAAATCCAGTTTCATTTGAAAATGGGAAAAATATTTTCCTTGGATATGACATTTAAGAAAGAAATCCTGCAATTCATTGCAGAAAATAATTTCTGTGTCATTAATATACCTTGGGTGGTTCATATTACCATTCTTTTTTATTTGTTGTTTCGATATAAAATATTTGGGAAACCATCGATTGAAATATTCAATGAATTACAAATATGCTTTATGAATATATGAAGACTTTGAAAAACCATGAAATCAAATATCAATGCAGGTGCAAGTTTTTTCAATCCAAGGAAATAGGTACCCACAAAAATGAAACCCGCAGCTTCTCTGCATGTTTTAAAAATGGTAGCTTAGATGTCATCAAATGACACTGAACTTATTCCCAAAATATACTTCTTCTTCTTGTTAATATGAGCAGTCATTAAGAACTCAAATAGATTTTATGAATTTTTTTATTGTAATGTTTTGCTTATAGTATGGATGATCATCTTGTTGAGAAAATAAAGCAAAATTAACCTCCATTTTGCCCATGTTTTATTATAAAAAGTAATTTTCTATTGGTAATTGGTAGGTAAGGTTATCAAAGACAATTTGGTGGAGATCACTACAGTACACTGTAAATAACAGTTGAAATGTGTTAAAAACAGTTCAGTTAAGTTTTAATGGAAACTTTTGTCCCCCTAACCAAATGACTACAGACATCTAAATAATAATAAGTATCACAATATGAACCACATCTTCGCTAGCCAAATGTTACGATCCACTCCCGTTCTCTTGAGAACGGGAGTGGATTTGAGAATTTGTTATCAAGTTCTAATTTTATGAATTATTTTTACTTACCAGTCAAGGAATATACATAAGGATTATCTCCCTTACAACGTTCTCATAACTCGCAACACCTGGATGAATTCAAACATCTATCTAACATTGATCATCCGGGTGAATGCCTCCTCAGTTTATCGGCGGGAACAAAATATTCCCTTTTACCGAAAATTATTTATAACTGGGGAGGTGGTGGGAGCCTTGACTGGTAAGTAAAAATAATTCATAAAATTAGAACTTGATAACAAATTCTCAATTTTATATCATATATATTTTTACTTACCAGTCAAGGAATATACATAAGGATTACTACTGATTTCAAAGCAGTCTGAACCTTAGGAGGAGTGTTATAAATAAATTATCTCACCTGAAGAGACTTTCTACAACACATGTACACATCTAATAACAGAAAAACTTCTCTGTGATTCTTTGTCATTTCAAACTTCATCATAAGTTGAAATGTAGTTCATGTTCATCTTTAAAAACATATAAAATACTTCCACCATTTAAAATGCTTCCACCACTAACATTTTAATGAATAACAAAAACATACTGTGCAACTCGCCGAAAATATCAACTTAGTCTATTTTCTGTAACACATTTACATCTAATTCACGCAAATAAAATCTACTAAAGGTAGATTCTGAACTCCAATCTGCAGATTCTAAGATCGAATTGATAGATGCTCCTTTAAAGAATGCCCAAGTTGGGCCAATAGCTCTTGTAGAATGCGCATGTATTTTCCCTTTCCCTGGATATTCAGAATCAGAATAAGCCTGTTTAATAATTTGAACAATCCAATGTGAAATTGTCTGAGAGGTAACTGGTTTGTGAGGTTCACATAAAGCTAAAAATAATTTCCCTCTTTGGTCCTGTTGTAATTTTTTACGCAACGGTTTTGTTTTATCTAAATATTGTAACAAATTTTTCCGTGGATCTAAAGAGGTATTCTCAGTGTATGTAGGTACGAAAATTTTTGCTCCAAAATGTTTCTCCCTATCCTGTTTGGCTAGGCCATGTCTTATAAACGTAATTCCTTTAGTCTGTATTCTCATGGAGCCTTCATCCGTTCTTAGTGCCTGCAGATCGCTACATCTCCTGAAAGTAGTAATGGCAGTTAAGAATACAGTTTTTAAAGTCAAATCTTTTAAAGTCATTTGTTCAACATTGTCAAAAGGACTATTTTCTAACATTCTTAATACTACGTGCAAATCCCATTCAGGTAATAGTTTTGCAACTGGAGGTCTTGTATTGAAAACACCTTTAATCAATCTAATTATTTTAGGATGTTGTCCAATTTGGAAATTATCTATTGGAGGTAATACCGTGGACAACATTGAGCGATACCCTGCAATTGTTCTGTATTGCAAACCACTATCAAATAAATATGATAAAAAATCAGCTATCTGACTTAAAGATATTTTATAGGGATCAATTTTCCTTGTACTACACCAGCTATTGAACCTTCTGCATTTTGAGCAGTAATCTTTTTGAGTACCTTTTCGCCATGAGGCGGAGAGTAACTCTCTAACCCCTTTAGAAAAGCCTTCTGTTGTAAACCGTTCGTTGATAGAAGCCATGCAGTCAGCTTGAAAACTTGTGGATTGGGATGATAAATCCGAGTTTTCGGTTGACATAACAATTCCGGAATTACTGGTATCCTGATGGGGACTGCTATCAATAATTGAAGCAGTTCTGGGTACCAATGTCTCCGTGGCCATTGGGGAGCTATCAACAAAATCTGACACTGGTACTGCCTCATATATTGCAAGACTTTTGGGATCAGACAAATTGGGGGATAAGCATAGGCGTACATTCTCTCCCATGAAATTGTCAAAGCATCCAGAGCCAAGGCTTTCTGATGTGGGATCCATGAACAAAAAATTTCTGTCTGACGATTGTCTATTGAGGCAAATAAATCTATGAGAGGAGTTCCCCAAATTTGAAATAGATTCTGAACCACAAGTTTGTTCAGAGACCATTCTGTATGTTGAATTTTGGTTCGACTGAGTTGGTCTGCTAAAATGTTCAATTTTCCTGTTATATGAGCAGCCTTCATTCGAATATTGTTTTGAATTGCAAGATTCCATAAATCCCATGTTTGGTAGCAAAGAGTGGGCGATTTCGTCCCCCCTTGTTTGTTTATATATTGGACCACTGTGGTATTGTCCGATCTTATCAGAACATATTGACCTTTCAACTGATTTAGGAAGTGTTTCAGCGTTAAAAACACTGCTTCCAATTCTAGGGAATTTATATGTTTCTTGCTCTGCATTTCTGACCATTCCCCTTGAAAAATTTGATTGTTCATAAAACCCCCATACCCGGTTTTCGAAGCATCTGTCGTTATGGTTACAGAGGTTTGAGCCAGTTGAAAATATTGGCCTCTCAGCGTGTTTGCTGAATCTTTCCACCAACTGAGATGTGATTTCAGATGTGGTGTAACTGGGATCTTTATGGAAAGATCCTGACAACTTGGTCTCCAAAATGAGAGGAGATGTAGTTGAACCGGTCTCATGAACAAGCGTGCATTCGGAATTAACTCTATGCAAGATGCCATTATGCCTAGTAATTGTAGGAAGTGAAATGCTGACACTGCATTCCCTGATGAAAGAATTAGTATTGCCATATTCAATTTGTCTATTCTTTCCTGAGTTGGGCAAACAAGTCCCTTGTCCAAATGAAACTGCCCCCCTAAGTATATCAAGTTTTGAGTTGGCACTAGACTTGATTTTTCTCTGTTGATGAGAAAACCTAGTGAATTTAGGAGATCGAGACATTTCTTTCGATCTTGATATAATTGATTCTTGCTTTGATTGACTACTAGCCAATCGTCTAGATATACTACTAGTCTTACATTTTGAGTTCTCAAAAAAGCCGCTACTACGGAAACCATTTTTGTAAAGACTCTCGGAGCCGAAGTTGGTCCGAAACAAAGAACTTTCCACTGATAACACCGGTTCTGAACCGAAAATCTGAGAAACTTGCGATGCTTCTGAAAAATTGGGATGTGTAAATAAGCATCGCTTAGATCCAGAGAAATGGCCCAGTCTCCTATTTTTACTAAGTTTAATACTTTTGTGAGAGTGTCCATTTTGAAATGTATTTTCTTGAGATACCTGTTGAGGGGTCTGAGATTTATTACTGGTCTCATTGTCCCGTTCTTTTTGGGGACTAGAAAAAACGTACTGTAGAAACCTGTTGCTGCATCTTGCTGGCGAACAGGTTCTATAGCATCTTTTTCTATAAGAGTATTTATTTCTTGGATTAAAATATCCGAGTCTTTTAAAGACACAGAGGTTTTCCGTATGCCTGTCCAAAATGGCATTTCTAGAAACTCTAGTTTGTAACCCTCTGCTATTACTGACAAGACCCATTGATCGTCTGTTATTTTTTCCCAATTGTCCCGAAAAAATCTTAGACGACCCCCAACTGGTATCTCGGCCTGATTCTGATAAATTATTACCTTTAACTCTGAGTCAGTTACTGTTTTTCTTTGGGATCCGAAAAGAATTCCAGTTGCCACCTGCTTTCTTTTCTTTATCTTTTTTCCCAAAGTCATCAGCTTTATTGTCTTTCTGGAACTTCCTAGGAGCAGATCTCACAGAAGATTTATTATAACTAAAACCTGAACGTTTATCAGCTGAATTAGCATTGTTATAATTAACATGAGTAGAACTATTGTTAGAACTATATCTAGGAGCTTTATTTTGCCAATCTTGACGCACCCGAGTAGATTCAAACTTTCTCTTATTATTGTTTTTATACTCTGGTAACAGATCGTCTAGTTGCTCACGTTGTTCTTTACGTTTCTCAAGTTTGTCTTCCAAACCTTTACCAAATACACCTTCATTCGAAAGAGGTAAATACAAAACTTTAGCCTGTATATCTTTCAAGTTATTTAAACCAGACTCAGTAGCTGCAGCCTTCCTGCGTATCATATGGTTAAACGCACCTGTGCGTCCTACCTGATCAAGAGACTTTGTCGAAATTGCAAACAAGTCCTTCACCATTTGACAAGTTTCATCACTAACATTTTCATTTTCAACCCTCTCTAATAAGGTTCCTAATGTTTGTTGCATATACAACACTGATATAATACCCATACGTGAAGCCACCTGCCCTTGATAGGCTAGATTCTCTATCTGTTTTAAAGGTTGAGTAACCAACTGCTTATGTTTGTCCCATGACTTAACACTATTTGTACCATGAACAGTTCTTATCATTGGTTCTAATAAATCATCCAAACTGGGTACTTGCAAAAAGCTTTTAGATTTATCATTAACCGGAAAACAACTACGGTATTCATCTTTATAAGCTGTAAGTTTCTCTGGATTTTTAGTTCTCCAGGAACGTTCTAGAATTCTAACCTGTGCCTCATCAATGATCAAGCCACCAGAATTATCAGAAGATTCTGAAGGAATATCTTCCTTGAAAAGTTTAGACAATAAATTTAAATTATCTGACTGCTTGTCTACAGTTTTATTGTTATTATTATCAATGTTACTTGTTTGTCTCTGATTTGACTGACTTTCAACATTGTTACTAATAGTAGGTTGAGTTTGTAGATATTGACTAAATCTTTCAACATTTTTAGATTTATTGCCAGCCTGAGAATAAACAGGACTACTGAGGCCACGAGAATATTCATCCTCTGATGAACATAAACCAAGTAAATCAGCCTTTTCACGACTGTCTATATGAAGAGAAATTTCTGACCTATTGTCAAAATCAATATTTCTGATAATTCTAGGACTTCCCAAGTCCTCATCAAGATTTGCATTCAAAGAAATTACCGGTCTACGCTCCCCTGTATTTGGGACGTTATCCGAACTTTGTTCTCTCTGCGTGGCTAAACCACCAGATTGAGAAACCTGTGCAACAGTCGAACTACCTATAGCAGCACATGACTTGTTCATAACAGCAAATAACATATCCATTTTCTTATCAAACCTGTCTTCCATACTGTTTAACTTATTCTCAAGTTCAGCCGTCTTTGACACACGTTTCTTTTTCTTTGAAGAAGCGTCTTTTGTTGTCCTCGCCATTTTTTTCACGAGAAAATCACCCGTTGGCGTTTCACCTGCACTATCTGAATCAGCATTAGCGTCAGTCAGTGAGTGTCTATATTCTTCAGCCATCGTCCAATATGAACGGACGATAATATTAAACGTACATAAATAAAAATTGCAACGACGAGACTATAATAGAAAGTCTCAAAGTGAGAACGTCTTATTTTGTTGCCGCCGAAAGATAAACTGAGGAGGCATTCACCCGGATGATCAATGTTAGATAGATGTTTGAATTCATCCAGGTGTTGCGAGTTATGAGAACGTTGTAAGGGAGATAATCCTTATGTATATTCCTTGACTGGTAAGTAAAAATATATATGATATAAAATGTAACCCTTGGCTAGCGAAGATGTATGAACCAAGAATGGCCAGAAACTTGTTACCCCTTTCTTAACCAGATAGATTTACAGTACTTTTTATGCCTAATGATTCAATGAGCAGATTTTTCAAATATGACATTCCTGGGATATAAATTAATTTGCTATATATAGAATATATTTTATGAATGATAAAATTGTCCATAAGATATGAATTAAATAACCATCAGGTCTAAAGGGGACAGATATAACAAACTTATTCATATGTCTGTTTTCATATCAGTATTTTCTATACCTTAATTCAAAGAGTAGAAATTTGAAATATGACACTCATGCTTGTAAAAGGATTAATTCACTATGAAAGTTAAGATCAAATGGTTTCTATTTTCCTTTACATATATTTCTGTTTATTGTATTGTGCATTTAAGTGTTATATTTTCGTTGTTGGGTGTGCTTTTATACCACTTTATAAATAATAATGAATGTCACTTTGTTTAACATGTTCAACATAGAAAGATGAACAGTCCCACTATGGCATTAGCCTGAGTATACATAAAAGTAATAATAGTTCAGTTTAAATTTGATTGATATTTAAATAGTTATGCACACTTTTCCTTTTTTTTTATCTGAGCTCTCGTTTTCATATATTATGTTGATAAAAGATAAAACTATAACTATCAACATAATATATGAAAACGAGAGCTCAGATAAAAAAAAAATATAATAGATAGAATTAATTTTCCATTAACTTTACAGTTGGCATATTTTAAATAAATGAGATAAAAGAGGCACAGTAAAGGGTTTCAACTATAACTTTTAACTTTGTGCAATTTTAAGCACTGTATTATTTAACTACGAATGAATATTTTTACTTTCCCTTTCATTAAAGAAGATCTGTATCAAATGGCAAATGAAAGACTTACTGCACCCAAGTCACCCAACTTCAAATCATAGTGACCAAATGTTGCTGAGATATTAAATCTATGGTAGCTAGATATCAATGATATAATACCCATAGGCTGTGAGAAATAACCTTAACAATATAAGTAACAGGACTGTATCAGGGACAATACTGTGACCTACCATTCAATTTACAGAGTGTTAATAAACAATTGGGCTTACCCTAAAAGCTTTATCATAGGCACTCAAGCATAAAATGTAAGTCATGGTGACCTATTTTTGCTCAATATCAGTGTATTGTACAGAAGCAGCATAATTACACTAACACATCCTTCATGGAATTGAAAAAAATTACAAAATCAATATGAATGGATTGAAAAGGGTAATTTCTTTTAGCATGGCTGCTTGACAAAGACTTCATATGGAAAAAAATGTTAGACTAAGATGTGGTTGGCATATTAAAAGCTGTTGAATTTTTATTAAACAACAAGTACTATTATTGTATCACTAGTAAGTGTTTAAATTTTTTCAGATAAAGAAACTTTATTAATGCTATAATTGATTGATGGGTACTTAATGCCATGCTGTGAATATTGCATGCATATCCAGGACAGTGCCACCCAATGTTGGATTAATAAAATCTGTTTGGTATTAGATTAATATACTAAATCAGATGGTTAATGTTCTAGCTCAAAAGCCTAAAGTCCTGACAAAGACATGGTCACCCTAAACAGATAAAATGTATTTTGACTCTGTGGGTTTATCAGTCTTTTCCCTTTTTGCATTTTGTGCTTTGCAGAAAAGGAACAGATACTAAGTGGGATAAAGTTATGTCACTAAGCCAGGGTAAGAACAAACTGCTTCCAACAACACCAACAGACACATTCATTTGGACTTTTGGCTTATCAGTCTTTTCTCTTACTACTTTTAAATTCTGCATATGGGTCATTTTCAAAAAATGTCGAATTTTGAAATTGAAAAAAATATTAAAAGTTACTTATTCAAACAACCCTCTACATAAACAAATCAAAACAAACAGTACTTTAAGAACAACATATTAAAAGATGCAATCTTAATGATGTCATACAAGAATATGTTGAAACATTTTTTGATCGGTGGTACATTATTTTGTCTATCCTGTTACCATTTTCAAAAGAAATTTTGGGTTATTAAGAAAAGGTTTAGATAAAATGTTAAGCTTGTTTTAAGTAGACAATTAGATGGGTTTCAAGAGAATAAACTTCTATATATATTCATTCTGTAATATGATAGATTATTTGCCAATTTTCCAGGTTGTACTGAAAAATGCCTCTAAAAATTGGTTTTCAAAGGTTGTAAAAATTACCACCAGTAATGCAAGTCTAAGATAGCAATTTATATTGTTCGGCATTTTTTCACCCTTTCAAATAAACCCAACATCAAGTAAATCCCTCATAATTTAGTTTACTTTTCTCTATATTTCATTGGTAACAGGAACGTAAGTTTCTGATATATTACTATATAAAAGTCTATCCTGTTACCTTTTTGTCTATCCTGTTACCGATATCAGTATAACTATTGCACCTGCGAATGCTTAATTGGGAAGATTAAGACGTTATAACCTTAAGATGACTTCAAAAAAAGAAATATTTCATTCGTTTTGCACCTATATGTTAAGATAAAAAAATTAACGACATTTTTGTCTTCAATTGTCTATCCTGTTACTGTAACCATAGTAACCATAGTAACAGGATAGACATAACAGGATAGACAAATTTCTTCGTTTTTGATTGCTGTTGTGAAATAACTACTCCCTTTGGTGAAGTGATTATGTTTTTCTATTGTGAATTTGGTTTCCAACACGTTATTGCAATTTTTACAAGTATACTGTTGGTGTATTTAATCAAAATTGGTGGTAACAGCATAGACATGAAAAAAAGTACGCTATATTTTTTTCACTAAATGTCTTGAAATTTCTTTTCTCTACACTGTCGTTCAAGAAACGAGGCGTTTTAAATGTAAAGATTACTTTGTACTTTTGAGATCAACACTGACTGATTCAATATTCATAGGGAGAATAATTTAACGGCTGATTTAAGTAGCGGTAACAGGAAAGACATGAACCTCCTGTACGCAGATTCGATTTAGTTTGTAGATAATATGTTACATACAATGATATAGAAGCTACGATTTTTCGTTAAAGTAATATTTAACGTTCTTAAAAAGTCCCTTTTGCAGATATCAAGCCGATCAGAAAATCGCAAAAAAATCATTTGAAATGTGATTTTCTGACACTGTACGCAGACAAATACCCCCAAAATGGGTCTTAAATGCAGTTTAATCTTATCAAAATAGATGTAAGGTGTGTTTATTATTAATGTTCTGAATCACAAATCTGACAAGCTTTCATTTAAACCATTACAACTGAAATTTCCATTAGAAATAAAAAAGTTAGCATGGGTGTACTGAAAATTCGACATTTTTTGAAAACGACCCATATATCTTGGAGAAGCAGAAGAAACCAATTTAAGTGGAGTTTAACTTGGTTTGATCCAGCCATTGATAGAACCAACAACTTTCTACACTCTAGACGACCAAATTACTACTAGAAAACAGACACAATTGATGGCTTCTAAAATAAACTTTTATTTTCTTAGTTTTATTTATAAAGTTCATGAAAGATGTCTCCATTTTAACAATAATCATATATATTCTATTTGTAGAAATAAAACAATAATATTATAAAAAAAATTGCAACATAGCATATGAACAATAGAATTGACACATATATTAATTTTATACAAAGCAATATAGCCTAAAGATGATAAAAGATTGATTGTTTATAAGATTAACTCCTTTAGTAATATGATTACCTCCCTTTGGACATAGATTAGAATGTGTCACAATCATTGCTTACAAGCAAAAAATGTGTCTGTGAAGGAGAAATTTCATTCTCATTTAATGTAAACAACTTTTAACAAGACCAAATTTTACAACAATTGAGTTACTGGCTTTTGTACTTTCAATAATGAAAAAGTATACACAAAGATACACAGATATCAATTCATTCAAAGTCTCACTGTTACGTACATACTGTGTCCTAGAAGTTTTTTTTAATTTTTCTTTTCATTGGTAATTACAAATTACCTCAAAGAGTCTGAACAAAAGAGTTTAAATGTTCTCATTGGCAATTAAAAAGACTTTAACAGCCATCAAATCACGAGTTCATATTCCAAGAATGTTTGAAATTAATTTTTTGGTTAATTTTACAATAAAAATGTTATACAAAATTAAGACATTTAAAATGAAAATATCATGAGCTGATAAAAAATTATCTATCTCCCAAAAAAATCTTAATTAAAGTCATTAAAAAAATGTCAAGAAATGAATTTCATCTTCAAAGTTACATCTGCAGCCATTACTATGTTATGGATGTGTTTGAATATGCAAGACAATTAATTGAAGAATTAAAATATAAATCACAGTTCTTTTAAGACAAATAATGTATGTTTCTGCCGCTAAATATAATAAAGATTTAAAAAATAAAATGAATATCACAGCACTAAGAATATCACATACATATTAAAGAGAGATAAAATAAAAATGGTTTCTAACTTTGTTTTTACCCATTTTAACATTGAAATAAATCAACAATGAAATAAAAATATTTGTCTCAAAAAGAGTTTTGGTTTAAGGTGGTACCTAACACTACAGGGAGATAACTCTGTAATATCAGCTTAACGTTTTAATTATGTTGCTTTGTGAAGGCAATATAAAGCTTCACAACGATCAAAAATGGTGTTTGTCAAACTGCTATTTTTTTCTGATAAAACGCTTGGTTCAAATTTTTTGATTTTTTGATATTTTTGTAAAAGGGTCAAAGTAAATAATTTGTCAAAGTTTTATGAAAATTAAACGAGCCAAATTTATTTTAGTGAAAGTGTTGGGTACCACCTTATCATACATATCCCTTCTTTTTTATTATGGTCATTCTCTATCAGTCTTCCAGTTTGAACAATGTAATGTGAAGAACAGCATACTCATATTATTTGTAAAATGTTATTAAACTTCAACTGAAAACCATTCACAAGTTTATATGCCAGAGTCCTTTTCAACATGCCTTGCTGATCCAAGTTGATTGCATATACCGGTCTTATATAAGTATAAAGATATGTGTTTATGAAATTGCTTAGTTATAAAAATTGATTGAAATGATGCAGATTTGCAATAATTTGGCATAGCAGTTTATAAAAATAAAATTGAGTCTGATCTTAGTATAGAAATCTGGGATTAAAATAAATCTTATACATTTGTATGAGCAAATTAAAAGTGAGCACTTTTATAAATTTGAGTCAATATGACAAAAGTCAAAGCCATCATATTGAAACTATTATGACCATATATAAATTATTGTTTTTCTAGCCAATATAAGCATAAGGAAAAAGCAGATATCTAAAGGAACCAAAGACATAGGTATCCTAGTATAAATGTATTGAAAAAAAATGTTCTGATTATCATAAAATAGTGAAAATGTGTACACTGTCTGGGAAATGAGATTCAAATATGTAATACAAGCAAAACAGTTAGATTTTACAATGTGTAATCGACAAGACACAAAAACGTGGAACTGGACAGGCAAATATAACACAAAAACTGCTGCCTTATAAATGCAAGCCTTGATAGGTTGAAGATATGTTGTTATTTAAAAATTGACATGGCAAATTCAGGTTTTTTTTTCAAAGATGCTACACTCTTTTCCCTCTAGATATATGACAAAATATCTCTTCAAGAACATCAATTTAAAAAAAAAGGTATCAAAATTCACTATTAAGATTTGCAATTCAATAGAATAAGGAATCTTACATTAAACCATAGTTGTGATAAAAACAAATAACTTATTTAAGATCTCATTTCATTTGAGGTACAAATGTATTTATAAACTGATTTTTTTTCTTTCAAAACAACAACAAAGCCGCATAAATATCATGCAATTAGAGTACTTTCAATAGTATCACTAACTTATATTTCATATAATTGTTGGGGGTATTTCACAAGAGTGAGTATTACACAATATTGGTATCAGACCACTAACAAACATATATTCCTGAATGTTATTATTCTTAAAACCACAAATAGAGAATACACATCTTCATCAAACAGACATGTATTGTGAGAAATATGGAAAATGAGACATCAATTTTAGCAAGTGTCAATATTAGAATTAAAAAGTTGTTTTTTATCACAAAATAATTGCATCTTTGTGTCCCATAGGAAATAGAGATTGAAGACTAACTTTTGATAGATCTAACAAATTGTTAACAACTTTTCTAGACTGTAGATCAAAACATATTGTTGAGACTCTTGCATATCTATTATTGAAGACCTGTACATTAACCTTTCAGATGTCTTTTGTACTTTTCTTATCAAAGTGTTGCTGTCAAATTGAGATATACTCTACAACTTCTTTTATTTACATTTAAGATAGCTATTGGTGTTTCATAGTTATAAGAGATGAACATAATCTGTGTGTTGCAAATAAAATCCTCTGATTTAATAATTTGATTCAAATGTTAATCTTTTGAATAAAATCTTTATGAACATTTCTGTTAACTGGCAAACATATATCCAGCATTAAAAAATAAGTTCTTATATTCAATGACCCTTATAATACAAATCTTTTAAGAGAATAAGTCTCTGGTCCTGTGTGAATAAGTATAACTGATTATAAATTGTAAGGTTTTTTTTAAGAATAGAACCAAGTACAACAATTTCCATATTTTTATGTGAGATACATAGACAAAGTTTGAAACATTAGAAATTTATGTCAATGTTCCATGGTTAATTGTGATCCTGGCTGAGCTTTTGAAAATCGGTACACATATTATCTATCTACTGCTAATCTAAATCATTGTGAAAAAGTTTATCCGCTAGGTACCCGCTGCATCTAATTTTTCCGTATGTGATGGATTTGCAACTTTGTCACCTGTTGTTGTGGAGCTTTCTGGTGCAATATCTTTCTCTATCACTTCTTCAGCAACTTCTGCAATTAAACAAACATGCAAGGTCATTCCAAGGTCATGCTTATGTCAAAGGATAAAAAGGTCATGCTTAAAAGGCAGGGCTCAAGTGAAATAAACATGGTCTTACATCTGACGTGTTTCTACATTTTATTTTTCAAATAACTACTTTAATTAAAGCATCTACTAGTTAGACATTTCAGTGTTCTAATTTTAGAATAACTGATTTTCCATTATAAAATTTCTACAAGGAGAAAGAAAGTTTGACAGGCACTTCTGAAAACCAAGCATTGCTTCTCTTCAGCACTTCGACTCATGACTACAAAATGGTTAGTTTTTTAAGAGCTTTTATGATAAGAAAAGAAAACAGAAAAGTTTTGCCAAAAAAATGGATTTCAAACAAAAACTTAAAAAATGAAAATTCTGCTGGTCATTTGAGAAACAATATTTTATTTTCAGAAAAGGCCCTTACAATTTTGGGTGCACAATTACCTAGATTGCATTTCTTCTTCTGTGTCTTCTATCAGTAACAAAATCCAGCAAAAAACTTAACTAATTGGTTTTTTTTTCTTCTTTCAAATGAATAATTGCAATTTCAAATCTGCTGGATGGTTTAAGTTTAAAAAGAAATGCTATTTAACTATTCATTTTCTTCAGTGATATATGACCATTAAAATTTTCATTTTTACACTTATTTCGAAAGAAATTGAAAGTGCCTGCTATATACTTAGTAATGTAGTGATTTATTCATATGCAGTTTGGAAACACAGTGTATAAGCAAGATGATTCACACAGAGAAGTGTAGGTGTTATTTAGACCAAGCTTTTGCCTCACGAAAACTTTATGTATATTGTAGAAGATGAATACCATGTTATTCTAGAATGTAATAGATATAGTAATGTAAGAAAACTATACATTAAGAAATATTATTGGCAATATCCATCCACTTTTAAACTTATACAGTTGTTATCAGTTCACAATTTGAATGAACTTAATACCGTTTAGTTTAGGTAATTTTTGTTTGATATTGAAAAAAATCGTAATATGTAGTTGTATTACTTATTTATCATATGAATTTATTTTCATTCTCCGCCATACATGTATTGTGTATAATTATTGCATTTATATTTCACTGATGCATTCAAAAAAATATTGTAAAATTTATATTCTATAAGCTGTATTGCTTCTGAATAAAGTATTATTATTATTATTATGTGATTTTCCACCAATACAGTGAGTAAAGTGAAATATATATAATTTATGAAATCATATAACAAAAGTACAAATCATTTCGAGATATTCTACAAAATACGTTCATACTGGTAATTATCTTAAGATGTCATTGGGAAAATATACTAATTTTATGTCATACATGAAATCTATAAATGTTTGATATTTCCTTATTTTTATTTCCTTTATTTTTTTTTTTTATTGAATATGCATTATTTATGAAAGATTTACATATATATAATATACCTCATATAGTTTTGATATTAATTATGTTTGTATTTTGGGGTAAAAAATATTGGTAAAAATCAGAATATAGATTTCATTAAAGTGTTCAAGTAAAAACAAAAATATTGTCTTAGGAAAGCCATTCGATGCTTGAAAAATTTCTCATTCTGAATGACTCTTTCCGTACACAAGACCTCTAAGTTTGTGATATTATTTGTCATAGCTAATTTGAACCATTGGGTTATTTCCCTTTCTGCGATTGACAACACAACACTTTTACACCTTTATATTTGCCCACAAACAGATGAGGTGTTATAAATGTAAGATAATTACTTTATTTACAATTAGCCTGTTAATCACTAATTCACTGTGCTCTATGGATCATGTAAACAATGGTGGTTATTATTGTTTTTGTGTTCTGTAAGCGAATCAGTCGATTTACACATACATGTGTATATATAAAATATTCAAGTCAGATACCTTATGAATACAAAATTACTTACCGGCTCCTGGTGGCTGTGGCTGAAAATAAACAATACACACTATTATTATTTATTTTCATTTTTAAAATTAATCTTATTTATTTGATCTGTTTAGTTGGGGTTTTTTTGGTTTTTTTTTTTTTTTTTGGGGGGGGGCTTTATTCTCATTCTCATTTCATTATTTAATTTTAATTATTATTATTTATTTTTTTGGTCTAATCATCAACACAAAACTCTTCAATCTTTTTTCATTGTTTAATATTTCCTCAGGAAAATAGACCACCAAACAACTTTTAAATGAACTTGAGCCTGCATCACACTTCTACATAATTTAGTAAGATATATATAACTAAATTATTCGAATCACATTAGCAACATGTCCGAATGTCTCGCTACATTGAAGACCGTTAGTGACCTTCTGATGTTGTTTTTCTATGTCGGGTTGTTGTCTCTTTGACACATTCCCATTTCCATCTCAATTTTATATGACTGCATAGCTTCTTGAGAAAGTTTTAAATCAAATATTCTTAAATGAAACAGAATGCTACCAAGAAAAAAATGTTTTCTTACTTAAAGGATGGAGAAAACTATGCAGTATTTTTAAAGCAAGGTCATGAATAATTCAATTTATGAAATTAAAATGGTATTTTAAAAGGGAGATAATTCATACATTAAATAGTTGTAAAAGGTTTAAAGAAAAATTATTGACAGTCTTATAGTTATTTAGCCTTAATTTGTGTTCCCTAGTGCTTTAAATCCACTTTAAAAAAAAATCATGTTTCAACAAAAAATAAAAATCACAAGATACAAAACAAATTAATAAATAATAATTATAATATTAACTTACATTCATTTTCAGAAGTAAATATTCTTAGTCTTCAGAAACTAAATATCCACAGAATTCTTCAGGTGACCTTATAACAGTGAGCTAAAAGGGACCCTTATCATAATTTACAGATCAAATGTGATAAAAAGCATATAATGTGCTATAAAGGGGCATACCTAGAGAAAAATCAGATTAATATAGATTTTGTTATTTAATTAAAACAAAAAAAGTATTTCAATTTTATTAATTCATTGCAGTTATAGAAATAGATAAGAAAATATTTGTGTATATTAGGCAAAACGATTCTCCTTTTCTGAGCCCCACTGTATATTATTATGTATCAATATAAGTGTGATGTTTATGTAGCATTGTTTTACTGGAAAATGTATGAAGGTTTCATGAGGAAAAATTTTATATATAAGAAATAACTCTATATCTTATGCAATGATTCTGCAGTGTCATTCTAAGAATTAATTAAAATCTTATGAACTTTGGTCAAACAGATTTTTATTGATAAATTTTAATTTCAATTCAGATCCTTTTTAAATTATTTAGATGACTGTTTAAATTTCCAGTTTAATTTAAGAGTCACTTAAATCTTAATAAGAAATAACTAGGAAAAATAATCTGAAATGAAACAATTGAGTGAGAACAGTGAACAGAAAAATCAAGGGCAAAACTGGATAAAAATCTAACTTTTCTTTTTAATTACATAGTTATACAATGTCTGTTTTACTTCATTAATTTTTCAAAACCTACCACCAAATATTATAAAAATGAAAACAAATCATAGTTTCATGCAATGTTGAAATAAAGTTAATAAAAAAATACACATCAGTATAGAGTTTTATTTGAATGATATATTGATTTTTGTCAAACTGGTACATATAGCAAAAACTCAAATGTCCCCTTAAAATCCTTCTTCCAAAATATGAAAAAAAAATCACCAATTTTATATCTAGAAAGGGGCATAACTCAAGATCAGTATAAGTGACGCCACCAAATTTCAAACTTGATCTGTATTATGTGACAATATGCATAGTGTTTCATAACATTTGGTAGAGGCGAATGTACAGACCTACAAATGGACAAGGGTAAAACTTAATGCCCCCTCTGCTATGTTGGGGCATAAAAATCCTGATTTCACTTGGGTTTTTTAAATTTTAATCTCACACTCTTTAAAAACTTCCGGCAAAAAGAAAACAAACTAAGAAAAAGTTGGCTTTACTTTTCACAACTTACCTTTCTGCCAAAAAATGCAAAATCTAAAACTTGACTGATGTTGAAGAATATTTCATCCAAGTCTCTGTCTCCATCAATCTAAAATAATTCAAAAAATCAATAAATTTAAAGTTTTTCACATTACATCTAATAAAAATTCATCATGTGTCATATCAACTTCTTTCTAATACAAAATACTGTTGGCCCAACATTATTTTGTATTAGAAAGAAGTTGATATGACACATGATGATGTAATTGTAATTCTAATGGAAGAATCACAAAGTAATTGTAATGTAATGCAGTACATTGTAATGTAATGGCCCAGGCCTGATGTTGGCATCATGTAACACTGCATACTTTAGATGGAGACTTTACTCTTTAATTTATGATGCATGGAGGGTTTTAATTCTGATTGTATGCCGGACAGTGTTGTGAATTGGTTTTTATCTCAACCTCTGGATGTTATGACATCCTAAAAATTGTCATATGGAATATTTTTCAGGATTAAGGCCACACTAAATTAATTCAAGTTCCTTGGATTTCAAGGAGACTAAAAGTTGCTTGCAATCAATTTTTATTCTATTTTTTTCCTGTTAAAATTTGAATACAAGAAACTTACAAGATATGTACATGATCCTGAGGCCTAGGCTAATCAGCAAAGAGACAATTTTTAGGTGTGTTTTCAACAATTAAATTATAAAATACATGTAATACATTTGAAAATTTCTTGAAATAGTTATGTACTAATTTTTTTCAGAAAGCATATCTCTCATTTATGTTTACCCCCTTTTTTTCTTTACCAATATAACTGTAGAGTTATCTCCCTTGACTCATGTTTACTACTAATGGTTACACATTAATACACCATTAGATTGTATGGGCGCAGCCATTTTATGAGCATTCAGCATTAAAAGTATGGCTAATCCTGATGGTTGATATGTTCGCCCATATTTTTTTATTATTAGAGACTATGTGCATTCTGCATTATATCAAAGGCCAAACAATTTTTTTCCTTAGCCCTAATGGAAATGAGATGTCTTTTCAACGCTAGAACAAGACACGTATTTGCATGCAAGTGCAAAATTGATAGGCATGGTAGATAAGTACAAAATACGTTAAGAAAAGCAACGCGAACCTATATTTTTTGAACCACAAAATACTGTCCGAATAGCTTTTCTGTAATTCTAGCAAGGTTTCGTTAAAAAAAATCAACTTTCTAAATTCTGAATCTCACAAAAGGCTATCATTGTCACCTATGGGGAAATTAATTGTCTATTTCAATCTAATACTTACTGCTACAAGTTTTCCTTGGTCATCTAAATGTTTTAATATGGGTAATGTGTTATTCTTGAAGAATGTTAGCCTACTTTGTATGGCATTTAAGTTGTCATCAATACGACCGCTGGCGTTTCCTCGGTCAAGTAACCGTTTCTGCATGTAATATTCTTCACAGTCTAATAATATTGCAAAATTTAATCCACCAATCTAAAAATAGATGTGTCAAATAGTATGTGTTACATATAAGTTTGTATACAATTCATAAAATAACTTATTTGATAATTGTATTTGGTGGAGATACATTAACTATATGAACAAAGGAGAAGGTTCACGAAGGGTTAAAATTGGCCCTGAATTTTTTTTTTGTCCATAATTTCAAATGTTTTTGCCATAATTAACCTTGCCTCCATCTACGATCCAAAAAGTTTTTATATTGATGAAATCTATATTAAAATTGGAATCTTTTGGTTACAACACATTTTGGATCGTAAGTGGCGGCCAATGTGTTTCAAAAGCTTTATGGTCTGAAAAATGCACAAAATCATCATATTTTGACAAAATGTCCAAAATGGGCTTACTTTTGGCGAATATCTTGTACTCTTATGAAAAGAACTGATATATTTAGCATTTATACTTTTGAAATAGACCCATTTACGAACCAAATTGAGACCTTTTTGGTGTTTTATGATAAAGTTGATATTTTAGGCCATTTTGTGCCATTAGCGAACCTTGTCCTTTGTCAGTTTCCTTCCAAGCCCAACACATGCACATTGATTTATTGAAAGTCATAAACTACAAGTATTAGAGAAAAGTTTACAATTGAATTAAGTTTTTTTTTCAATTAATTGTTTTGAACTTTATGAATTAAAGAATTTGTCATTCCTTTCAATGTTTCAGATTCATATAGTAGCTTTCTTGAAGATAATAGAGTTATTCCCCTTTACAACTGCCTACTTACATGTTTATTAAATTCTTCCAATTGTAGTTTATCTCTGGGGTATCCCTCAACAATGAAGGCTGCAGCATCTTTGTTCTTCTTTATTTGTTCTATCAGGAGTTCAGCTGTTACTTCCTAAAAAAAAATACAAATCACAGCATTCATTAGACATTGAGACAAAATTATCAGTAAGTTATTCAAAATTAGTTTTTTTGGCCAAAATATTTATTGAACTTATATTTAAAAAGAAGTAAAGTTTTTGTCCTGTTTTCAAAACAAAAAATGATTTGTTTTTCTTTCAAAGCAAATTTACAGGAGATTATTAAAAGTTGTTTTTGAAAAATAGATTGTAAACTTTTCAAAGGATTTAAGACTTTACTAATTTTTTAAAGTTTTATTAAGAAAAAAAAATCTTAAAGATAATAAGAGAATAATTGTTATCAAACTGCTTTGGAAAACACTTCACAAAATATATGTAATACTTGGGAAAATGACTGATTACTGTTAGCTTCATGTCAATTTACAAATACTTCAGAAAAATCAGCAGGGCTAAAAACGGACTTGTAAATAAAATGAAAAAAATAATTAAGTTTCTTATACATGTATCTATATTTATTTTTAAAAAGTTACCTGTGGAGCCATTTCACCTTTCTGCACTAAAGTACCAATCATACCCCATTTCTCATCAGCTGATCCTTGTGTAGCAATTTGATTTCGTAAAATGTCTCCCATGGAAAGATGGATAACTTCCTTATATCGTTCACAAACCTTTTTACATTGTGTACCCTTACCACTCCCAGGGCCACCTGAAATACAAAAGTAGTATTAAAGTTACAGCAAAAACTAAATAAATATCAGGCAAGGTATATAATTAAACAACTCCATAATGACTTTAACTGATGTGATACAGAATTTGTTACATCTTATTGGTTAAATTTTACCAATTTAAATTATGAAAAACTCATTTAACAAAGAGCTAACACATAAATCACAGTATAAACTGCCAACAATTTTGAGAGATAGGACAGTCAAAATTAGCAGCAAATTCGAGTGAAGGCTAGTTTTGAATTTTTTATGACCCAACCTTTATAAAGATTAAAGGAAATAAAAATGTATCAAATATTAGAAAATGTCCTGAGCTGTAACACTAATACATCATTCTATACAGTGCTGACATAACTAACTCCTCTTACATCAGTTTGTTTACCTTTAGTTAACATATCCTGTTCAAAAAATGAAATTACAAAAAGGGAAATAATCTTTACAATAAAAAAGGGAGATAACTTACCAACAATTAAAATGATAGGACATGTAGGTAATCCATCTTTCCTCCCTGTGTCTGGTACATCAATTGTTGGAGGTCGTGTAGCTAATGGTACTATCACATCTTCAGGTTTAACTGTACTGTCTTTATTGTCTTTACTGTCCTTTTGTTTAGGTGTAGAAGGCCTTCGTTCTCGTTTCTTCTGTGGGGGTGGAGCAGTCAATGGTTTAGCATTCTTCAGTTCTACAACAAAGTTTACAATGTATTGGTGTATTTAAAAAATGTTGAAATACATTTTATTTGTTAATAAACACTCAGGCTTTAAAGGTCTATTCTAACTTTCTGATTCAACCTTCAATTAAATTGTAAAAAAGTACTTATCAAAATTGTTCTTTATGAGCAATTGTAACATAGGAATCTTATCTTTAATGCTTCAAGAAAACTGTTTTGTATCAGGATTTAAACCATTTTATAGGCTACATGTATTTGAAATACTTACCGAAATTGTTCTTTTTAAGGAATTTGAACAAATTTCCCATTTCAAATGCAATCTCCTTTGTGTCTCTGTCCCCATTCACCTGTTAAAAAGCAATAGAATATATAAATACATTATGGCATTCTCTGATTTCAAACACAAAATTATAGTTGCATTGCACTTATTCAAATTATTTAAATAATTAAAATGCATATTCAACCAGGGTGAACATTTATGTTGGTTTTCAACTACTGGTATGTGAGATATTCTGACAAATTTTGAAGTTTTGCCTACAGGTAATAACACAGTTGATACCAATAGTGGATTAGGAACTGGCTTATCTTACGGAGCATCTGATTTCACCCAAGGTTTTGTGTTGGATTCATTATGCTCAATATTTGGCTGCTGTGCAAAATGAATGTTGTGGCCTGTTGCGTGTCTTGCACAGGTCTGTTTTTACTGGACTTTTACTGTCTTAAAGTTTTGCTTTTGCCCCCTTAAGTGTCACCTTCATCTTTTTTCATCAAAATACATAGTATCACATGTAAAGATGAAAATACAGAAAATAAAATATGGCTAATTGTATGCTGATTTCGAGGAATCCTTTAAGCGAGAAGTTATTTTCAACCCCAGTTACAGAGTGTAAATGTTGCAATGAAGAAAATTTTAATAGTAGATCTTACCACAAACACTCTTCCCATGTCATCATAGTATTTGACCACAGGTAATGTGTTGTCTTTAAAGAATGTTATCCTCTTTGAGATGGCCCCCAAGTTATCATCAATTCTGTCTGTCTTTTTTCCTCTGTTTAGAAGTCTTTGTGTGCAATAATATTCCTCACAATCCAAATAGAAAACTGCAGTCACCTTGCCAATCTGAATATAAAAACATTGGTTTTGTATTCATTATATACACAATATATAATTATATATATGTAAAATTAAACATCACACACTCAATGCAAAACTACATGTATGAAATTAAAGCATTCTCATTATAGTATTTTACTTTGTGTTAAAAAATAATAAAATAATTAAGATTTAAAGCTCCTTATTTGGTTATGCTATGTTGATTTGTAATAGATCTGTTTGGTTCATTGGATCAGTGATATGTTGCTATAGGCTTCAAAACAGTTAGGAACATGTTCAGTTGAATAATAACATACCACTTTCATATACTCTTCGACTTGTTCCATATCTCTTGGATATCCTTCTAGTATGAATCCCTTGGCATTCTTGTGTTGTTTGAATGAATCCAAAAGCAGTTCTCCAGTAACTTCCTGTCAAAGTCAAAAAAGAATATGATCCATGAAATTATGTTTAAAATTTATATTTCAGGTAAAAGATAAACTAATTTAGCTGGTTTATTGGAATTATACAAATAAACAAGTATGAAAATACTATTGTAGGTTTATTTTTAAAGTATAGATCTGCACGTGTGGTTGTATAATGATGAATCAAGTGGAAAATATTACTTGCATATAAGTCTTTTACAGATGTAATATCTCACCTCTGGTGCCATTTCTCCTTTTGATACAAGATCTCCAATCATACTCCATTTATCCTCAGCTTTGCCTTTCTGTGCAATCTCATTCCGTAAGATATCACCCATAGACAAATGAACCCATCCTTCTGCTAACTTCAGTAAGCTGGTTACTTGTGTCAGTTTTCCGGAACCAGGACCTCCTGTATAATTAATATATTTTAGATGTTAGTGAATCCTTTACAAGAAAGTTCATTAAAGGACAATTTAAGGTTCATTTTTTTTTAATATCTGTCAAAGGTTAATAAAGAATCCCTAGACACAAAACTTTCCTGGATCATGGATGACAGCCAAAGGAAATAATGCTTAAAACTTTGATAAATTACAGAAAATATTTAGCCCTTCATCAAACTTTTCTTGTCATGGGTACTTACAAGTATGAATGATGAAAACAATTTTAAGGCTATGTCCTTGACATTGTAAGACTCACCCATGATAAATACAATAGGAACATCAGGAATGTCAGCCTTGTTCACAGTTTTAGCCTTCGTGTCTGATGTGACTTTGTCGTTTATTTTAGCAGAATCAGCTGGATCTGCAATAGGTGGCAGTGGTGTTCCTCTCTTCTCCTCCAATGGAACAGGTGATTCTGAAATTCAAAATCATTTTATAATTCTTGCTTCAACTAGTATTCTGTTTATTCATAATTATGAATTTTGTGTTTATAACTCTGTCTTCATTAAAATGGATGCAATCAATGAAATATAATACCACTACCCAATAAACAGGGTTTTTTTCTGTGGATTTATTTGCTTAATATATGTATTGCTCTCTAAAAAATTAAATCTCACATTTTTTTAACTTGAAGTAAATGCTTTTTTACTCCTAGCATTTTCATATATTATAATTATAAAGTTTAAAATAGAAAAGCAATTTTCAAATATTTAAAATATTTTTTTCCCTGTCAACTACTGTACCATCCTCACACCATACAAATTTTATTTTTAGAAGACAAAAAAGCAGATGATTGATTTTTAGGATGCATCATTTTTTCAATCCTGAAAAAAAACATAAATTTGAAAGACAAAAATTAAACATGCATTATGAAAAATCTGTATTTTGATAAAATTTCTATTTTTGGTGCAAAATTATCATCTGATGAAAAAAGGGGAAAAAACAACATATAGCATATCCAGCTCATTTTTGTATAAAGTATAAAATATTATTAACAAAAAATGTTACAACAAACAGACAAATTTTAAGGATGAAAACTGAATTATCATGGATTTTTTGTAATGATCATTTTTTTTTGTATTAAAATTTGAACCAATTTTACATTCATAGAGAAGTATATATTTGTATAAAATATCTATAACAGAAGATAGTATTGCGAAACAATATAGATATTTCCCTATTGAAATGTATGTACAAAGTGTGCAATAGTGAGTAAATGTCAATTCAATCATGTGCATATGTGCTTTTAAGTAATAAAATTGAGAATGGAAATGGGGAATGTGTCAAAGAGACAACAAGCCGACCATAGAACAGACAACAGCAGAAGGTCACCAACAGGTCTTCAAACATACTGAATAAAGTATGTTTGTAAAATCAAACAATTAAGATAATATTGAAACTAGCTTATCCTTGAAAATCTAATAAATGGAAGATAACTTTTTGGTGTTTGCATGGACTTTGAAAATACTATATTTAATAATATTGTATTTTCACTGGAAAACCTTGAATGACAATTTCAACATTTCTGACAATTTGTAATGATAAAAAATCCACGAGTCTTTATCAGGCAGTTAATTAAACATGGTCTGAACGATTTCACATTTACACAAATATATATCACTATCTTGACTATTTTAAAGAAATTCATATGTTTTCTTATATATTATACTAAACGTAATTCCTAATAATGTCTAATATATAAAAGAAAGCTTTACTGACATAACACTTATAAATATAAATTAGAGTTGATTTTTTAGTAAAGAAATATACCATGATGAAAGCAGAAATTTTTGTTGTGGTTTTAAATTCTGTTTGTTTCATGGATTTCCTTGTTTTCAGATTTCAAATAGGAAACATACTTTTTATATTTCCACCCTGGATTTCCACCAATAAATATTATTTATAAACCATAAAATGTAATCCCTTTCCAGTTATACAATAAATGAAAGTTATATGAAAACTTTTCACTTTAATTTTCAGGGCATTCAGTGTAAAAAAAATTATTTATGATATTTTAAGACCACATGTGACAAATAAATGTTACTTTTTGGTTTAAATTTATTGCTGTTCCATAATACCATAATGCTTGTAATGACAGGAAGAAAACAGATGTAAATATATAAGATAAAAGCTTAAGAAATAACTTTGAAGCAATTGTGCAATGTTTTACCCTGTTTCCTTTTACTATCACTTGGGGTAACAGACCCTTTCCTATCTATAGGTGTTAAAGACCTTTGTCTTTCAACCGGGGTTACAGACCCTTTTCTATCAACTGGTGTGATAGACCTTTGTCTGTCCACTGGTGTGCTACTTTTCTCGGAGTCTGGAAATCAATTGATGGAGATTGAACAAAATATATAAATTTGCCTAGATACCCTCTTGAATGATACATTTATCCACTAGGGATTGTTAAATTTTCAACATCTAACATTTGGGGTTTACCTAGCATTTTTTTTTTTTACTGAGAGTGGGTGATTATTGTAAACATAGGGTATTTAATCAACAAAATCTGTTTCTCTAATAATATAATGGAAAATTATCACAGCAATGTTCTAATTTTGGCCTCAAGTCTCACTGAAGAGACATTGATTGTTGAAAATTTTATTACAAACCTGGAAAGACAAACATTCAAATACAACTAAGACATTAATATTTTTATTAAAGCAAGATGTTTGTACACAAAGTCAAACTGTGAATGCTAGGTGAAATGTTAGTCTCTTAATGATACTTTGCCTGTTTGGTAAAATTTTATTTTTTTGAAAAACCATTGTTTTAAACAGAGTAAATGGTATGATCGTCAGCTGTTACTTATGTGAAAGAGTAAAATTAACTGCTGAAGTCACATCAAAGCCAATGATAGCATTACATCCGTTAGTAAACATGATGTGAATCAAAAAAGGCTGATAAAGTCTCTACAATTTGTTATATCATAAATGGGAGACAACTCTCACTCATTGATTAGGGAAGATAACTCCATACCATGTACCTATTATAGACTTGCCAGATCTTTCGACCCAAAAGTAGTCTTGACCTGACAAACAAAATTGACTTGTAATAAAACTATAGCATGAAATTAATTCCATTGCTCTAAATAATAAAATCAAAAAGACAACTGCCATTTTAATTTTTTATTAAAAACTCTAGCAACCAGAATCTTATTTCTTAAGTGAATATTATACAATACTTTAATTCTACATGGTTAATTACACTTAAAACAACGTGAAACTACATGTGTTATAGATCTTTAAAATTGACAGTAAAAACTTTTCATTACAATCTAATTAGAAACTTAGTACATGTAAAACTAACAGATATTTAATATCCTATTACCTATTTTTGCTGGTGTTTTTGACCTGGATTTTGGACGCTTTCCATTATCTGGAGTTATAGGGGGCAGTGGAGTCTTTGCTCTCTTTGCTTCTACGAATGAATTCCATGCCAAGTTTTCTTGACCTTTGTCACTGACTTTAGCTAGACAGTCTATCAGATAAGCTATATGATCTGTTGGTCTGTGGTACATCAGACCAGTCATCAAACTCTGCAAAAAAAAAAAAAAGTTTTTTCAAACAATTTAGTAATTCCTATACATGGACACTACCATATAAATGTAACAAATTGAACTTAAGCAGGGTTCTCACTAAGGCGAGTCCATGAGTCCTGGACTCATCATTTTCAAAACTAGTGAGTCCACAAATGCATCAAGATAGAAATATTTTGTATAAACTGAACACAGTTAAATACAAATATCATCATTTTATAGCAAAAGTTTAAAAGTAATCTGAATTTAATGTCATTTCATTGCTCTGTTAGACCATAGAGACTTAGATATTACATTGAATTGCAATAAAATATCTTCTCCTTGCTGTTGGACTCACCATGGCCAAAAATGACGAGTCCCTGGACTCGCCTTCAAAAATCCTTAACGAGAACCCTGCTTAAGTTCCAAAGATTTGATAGTAATCTGGATACTGTTTCTAGAACATCCTACATTTTCATCTTGAAATCATGTGGATATTGAATGGCAGGTTTGAAAGCAAATGAGCAGTATGTGACAGCTACAGTCTACATGTACCTTTATCTTCAATATTACAATTTTTCTGTTATAGGTCCAGTAAAAGTATTATTTCACTGAGCACATTCAAATATATACTGTATTACATGTACATCATGCATGTCTGGTTAAAATGAAAATTATCAACAACTTATACTTGACATGAACCACAAATAGATCATCTGATGAATGTGATTCTCTGCAAGCATGTTCCATTAATGTTCAGGACACAAAAGGAAAAATGAGCTGGTAATATTCTGTGGTTGGGTTTTTTTAATCTCCTTTACACACATTTCAGTATAAAGGAATGTATACAAATGTTTTGGAGTAGGTCTTATTTGACATGTCTGATGCTATTTCTGGATTTTTAAATTTTATTTCACTTTGTTTTTAAATTAGGTCATTTGGGTATTAAAATCTTAGGTACATTGTAACAGTAAACTAAATTACTATGGTTCATTTTAAATTGGTTCTGACAGTGTCAATGGGTCCTAATTCAAAACCTAAGGATTGCTAGAAATATCCATGCCTACTGTAAAAATGTACAATGTATGACCACTGGCTGATCTTAATCAGAATCTTTTTTTATATGGTACATTGTACATTGTAGCTAAGAATTTCCAGCAAGGGTATATAAAAGAGCCTCAGAGGAAGACAACAACAAAGAAACAAATAAAAATTATGTCTCAGAAAAACAGACAATACTAAGACCAAATTCAAACAGTGCCTTCAAAACATTTCAAACTAGATTGATAAAAAAAAACTAAGGATGGGAGTACCCCCATCAAAAAAACACTAGCCCAAGAAGGGTAGCAGATCATTCTACAGTTGCCAGCCACCATTCTGTTGCTCTTGTGTGAAATAAGAACTAATTTTAAACCACAATAGAAGCATGCAAGATACAGTACATATTAGAATGAAACCAGGCAGTATGGACTATTTCATTGTAAAACAATGATCATTATCAGCTCCAAAAATGAAATCAAATGGAAGATACGTTGATGCGCTGGTCTGCATATGTTAATTGGCCCTGAAAATCTTAAACAACAGGTCAGCAACCCTACTTCGGCCATATATATATGTGGGTGAGTGAGAACATACAAGGAAATAAAAAATTAACTATGAATTGTAACAGTAAACTACTCCCAGTTCTTAAAGGTGTATAAATGTACATGTATGGGTCATGTATATTGAAATATAATTTATAAGACTGTAAAATTGTATATAAGCAGCAATTGAAGAGTCATATACAAAATGTAACTTCACAGCTGACAAATGAAACAAACAAAAATCTATGGGACCTCATCAGGTTTCTTATCATATCATATGATCAAATGTATAGACTATATATATAGCAGGTTTATTTTTATACATGTTTTAGGTTTATACAAATTAGTGACATCTGACTGTTTCTTTTGGCATAAGTAAACTTCTGTCAAATATATAAAATTAATCATTATTTCAAAGATATAAAGGAATATCTGGAAAGATGCAGATGTCAACTGGAATGAAACTTGAAAGATGTTTCTCACCTCAAACAAGCGAGGAATCTCTCGCTTTGACAGGTAGGTTTTTGCATCCTCCGTACTCATCTTTCCGCTACGGACGCGGATGTAGGATTCCTTTTTTCGTGGTATCTTGACGGTTATGTAGAACGATTAGTAGATATTTTGGGAAACCGCGTTTTGCTTTCACTCAGAACATCAAGCACCTGTATCCAAGGACAACAAATAGGTTGCGTAAAGTCTTCCGGCTCGATGTAAGAAAAGTAGTTCTTATCTAGTCCCTAATTACATTTACTACGTCTTTATTAATTAATTTGTAATGAAAATGCAATTTGAAAATCTTATTGTACTGATATAATAGTAATAACAATGCAGTTTTAACTCTAATAATTTTATTAACATTTAGAAGATACTGCGGATTGATATATCGAAATATTATGGATAATAACCAAAAACAATTTGAATAAAAAACAAACATGGAAGAACCATTGTCTTTGTAGTTTTATATAACCAGAGACACATGATACAGTCAAGGTCGTTAAGAACTTCTATTTTTTGCATTATTATATGTCTGTGATATAACCAATGATTTGTGTAATATATTTGCTATGTAATAATACAATCCAGTTTCTATAACTAATTTATTAACAAGTACATCGTTTGATGGTAAGACTACAGAATGACAACATGTGTATAAGAACTTCAATTGATCTATTTAATTACATGTTTATTTAAGAATGTGCAGACATGTGAGAGTTGCTGATCTGTCAATTATAATTACTGTAGCAGATGATACGGTAAAACAAGTGAGGTGAACTTTATAACACTTCTCCGGCCTTAGATAAAAACAAATCAAAAACAAATTAACTCAATTACAGAAAATTAATGTCTTTTCACGGCTACTGATTGATAAGTCCATATCAGTTTGAAACAAATAAAAATGTCAGATCACAACGATTCATTCGTTAAAGTTTGTCTGCACTGAAACTATAATGTCCTACTATGAAAATAAAAATAAAAATGTTCGCACTGGTCTTGTTGTTATTTCTTACACTAATTGATATGTACACACATGCACTGCGAAGTACTTAATGCACTTCAAACGGTTGTGAGGATTATTATGCCTCTTTATAAATCAACCATTTATTTTAACACAAAATCCTTTAAATGCGATGGTTCTTTTCTTATTCTCTTCGGATAGCGTGGTTCCATTTGTTCAGTCATGTTTGACGGTTTCTCGATTTGCGGTTGTTCGGTCTCAGGAGTACTTATCGGTATAGTTATTTCTGGCTCAAACAAATCACTGTCATTGTCACATTTTTCTTCATTTTCGTTGTTTGTGCAATCGAAGTTTCGTACTCTGATGTGGTCAATATGTCTACGAATGACACGTCCATCTTGCAATTTAATATGAAATGAAAGTGGTCCTGATTGTTTTATAAATTCTCCTGGAATCCATTTAATCTTTGAACCAATTGCGAAATTTCGGGCAAATACTCCCTGTCCTACATTAATTTGTCTGTTCACAGATTTCTTATCGTGATAATGTTTCTGTTTTTGTTGTCTCTCCTGAACTCGCTTCTCGATATTTGGAAAAACTAAATCTAGACGTGACTTGAGTTTCCTTTTCATTAGCAATTCTGACGGTGCCAGTCCTGTCGTTGTTTGTGGCGTAATACGGTTCAACTTTTCCTGGATAGTTCCTTCTTTGATTTTCTTCATTCCTTCTTTGTATACAATCGTGTACTCATATGCAGCTAAAGTCAGTGCCCACCTTTGAATTCAAGATGCGGCCATTGTAGGTATAGGTTTATCTTCTCGAAATAAACCCATGAGCGGCTTGTGATCGGTTATGATTGTAACGGGGTGTCCATACAAATATTGATGAAATTTCTTGATACCAAATATTATGGCTAGACTCTCCTTCTCAAGAACGGAATAATTCTTCTCTGCTGATGTAAGTGTTCGAGATGTATAGGCTATTGGTTTGTCGCTGCCGTCGTCCATTTTATGCGAAAGTACGGCGCCTAATCCATATGGTGATGCATCACATGCTAAAATTAATTTCTTTTTCGGATCGAAATGTACAAGTACTGATGCGGATTTCAACAGCTGTTTTGACTCTATGAACGCTTTTTCCTGTTCTTTTTCCCAACTCCATTTTGTGTCTTTTTGTAGAAGTACATGTAGCGGCTTTAACAAGTGAGATAAATTCGCTAAGAATCTATTGTAATAGTTCAGCATTCCAAGATAAGCTTTCAGTTCTGTCACGTTTGTCGGACTTGGTGCTTTATCGATCGCCTCAACTTTACTCTCAACTGGATAGATTCCGTGTTTGTTTATTTTAAATCCCAAATAAACAACTTCTTCGGCCATGAACACACACTTCTGTTTCTTTAACCGAATTCCGATTCTCTTAAATCTAGACAAAACCTCAGAAAGAGTATTCAGATGCTCCTCTCTTGTTTTACCCGTTATCAGTATATCATCTACTCGAACCAAAACATTGGCTATACCTTGAACAACATTTTCAAGTGTTCTTTGGAAAATACCTGGGCTGGACGCTACACCATACGGAAGTCTATTGTATCTGAATAAACCCTTATGCGTGTTTATAGTCACATACCTCTTACTGTCCTCATCAAGTTCAATCTGTTGATATGCTTGGTTTAAATCCAATTTTGTATATTCTTGTCCTCCTCCAAGCGTTGCGTATAAATCCTCTGTTTTAGGAATAAGATAATTATCCAACTTTGAAACGGCATTAACGGTTACCTTGTAGTCACCACAAATTCTAATAGATCCGTTCTCCTTAACTACAGGTACTATCGGAGCGGCCCAGTCGGAAAATTCCACTTGCTGAATCTGACCCTCCTTCTCAAGACGTTCAAGTTCCATCTCCACTTTATCCTTCAACGCATACGGCAAAGGGCGAGCCTTGAAATATTTCGGTACGGCACTCTCATCAACATAAATCTTGGCTTTCATGCCTTTTACAGTTCCAAGTTCATCTTTGAAAACCTCCTTATTTGCTTCCAAGATCACATTCAAATCACTTGATTGATTATCACTTCCAACGACGGAGAAAATATCCTTCCAATCCAGTTGGAGTTTGTTCAACCAGTCTCGGCCAAGTAAATTCGGACCTTTACGCTTCACTATCAGTAATGGTAATTTTGCGCTTTCCTTCTTGTAGTTGACATTGACGATTGCACGTCCTATTACAGGAATCTGCTCTCCCATATATGTTCGGAGTTTAGCACTTGTCGGTTCGATTCTGAATTTCGACTTGTATTCCTTGTAAGTATCCTCGCTCATGATAGAAACTGACGCTCCGGTATCTATTTTCATGGCTATTTCACATTCATTTACATTGATTTGCACTGTGTATGCCTCATTAGATTTATTTCCAAAATGAAAAACTGAGTAAACTTCATTTTCACTTTCACTACTTTCATCCTGCTCCATGAAATGAGCACGTGGTTTAAAACGTGATTTAAACTCTCTGTGGTTTTCACTTAAATTCCCATTGGCAGATTTGTTACGGCATTTCTTTGCGATATGTCCTTTCTTTTTACAACTGTGGCATTTTGCATCCTTAAACCTGCATTCAGCGGCTAAGTGATTTCCTCCACACCGGTAACAATCTCCTTGTTTCGAATTTCCAGAGTTGTTTCTTGTATATGATTTTGAAACTTTATTGATTTGTTTCTGAAATGTTCCATTTGTCCCACTCGCTTGGATGTCCTGTGCATTCTTCTCTGCAGTCTCCATAGCGGTAGCAATTTCCAATGCCTTATCAAATGTTAAATTCGGCTCTGCTAGCAGCCTCCTCTGTATGCGGTCACTCTTTATCCCGACGACTAACCTGTCACGTAACATCGCATTTAACGTGTCACCATAATTACAGTGTTCTGTCAGACTTCTTAGTGCTGCAATAAATGTCCTCACTGACTCATCGCTGTGTCTTGCTCTACTGTTAAATTTAAATCTCTGAATGATTTCTGATGGTACTGGATCTCGGTGGTCTTTCACTAGTTTTGTTAAATCGGCCAGTGACTTCGTTCCTGGTTTGGCTGGTGCTAATAAATCCCTTATTAATTTGTAGATATTCTTCCCACATACACTTAAGAAAATATCCCTTTTCTGGTCTTCTTCGTCTATCTCATTAGCATTAAAATAATGTTCCATACGTTCTACATATTGTGTCCAATCTTCGGATTCATCAAAAGAGTCTAATTTCCCGTAAGTCGGCATTCTCACTTGTAGAAATTCACATTTATTTTAATATTCAGTTTTTTTCCTCGTCGCCAAAATGTGTAATATCTTTGCTATGTAATAATACAATCCAGTTTCTATAACTAATTTATTAACAAGTACATCGTTTGATGGTAAGACTACAGAATGACAACATGTGTATAAGAACTTCAATTGATCTATTTAATTACATGTTTATTTAAGAATGTGCAGACATGTGAGAGTTGCTGATCTGTCAATTATAATTACTGTAGCAGATGATACGGTAAAACAAGTGAGGTGAACTTTATAACAATTTGTATAGCCCAAATAATACTATACAACTCCTTGCTATAACACAGTTATAAGTTGTCACTGGTCTTATATTCCAGAGAGTCAAGTCGACCAGTGTCTCTCAAAGAGAAACAACGTCAACATATATTTAGCTTGAATTCCATGACGGTTCTGTAAATATACCTTCTTTTTTATTCGTGATAAGGTGATTTAATAAATAATTCTGTTTAAGACAGCATGTTCTGTTGTCAACGTATATTTGTTTCACCTGACAGAAGTTCCAATCATGGAAACTCTGTTATAAACATTCAATTTGTCATAATATCTATTCCTGTTGAAACAAATATCATTTATTCCGTTAGGAACATATACTGTAATATTTATTCATGTAGACATTATATTCCAGAATAAATTTTCCCTTTGGAACTTATATTATGAATTCAGGAACTTCTATTCAGTGACACTATGTCAATATATCTCTTGAATGTAAAAAAATTAGTTTGTCACCAAGGATTTATATATACAAATCCTGGGTTTCACAGCTTAACATTTTAGGCATGTTTTTTCCCCTGCTTATATTTCTTTAGGTCAAAGAAAACTGACGATCTTAAATATCGCACAAGCATACTCTTTGATTATTTTTTTTTATCATTTTTTTCTCCGTTGTACTCTGAGGCCATATACATATACGTTTGTTTATGTAACTTTAGGATCCTTGTGTTTGTTTTTTTTTTCTTTTTTTGATGTTTTTTAGTGTGTGTTTGGGTGGAGGGTATCGTTTGCCAAATACTTTCACGTTGTTTGTTGGGAGTTTTCTTTTCTTTTTGACTTGTTTATTAATTTGTTTATGTCATGGATTGATTTTGGAGTGGCATTCTTTTGATTAAAACTAAGAGGGTATTTTTATCCTGTAATTAATTTTATTTTCAAACCTTGATACTTTGTAGCCATTGATGCCACCAGAGACATATAATACAATTATATGTATCTGATGCCATGCACACTATAAAATATACGTAGATGTATATATATGGTATATATAATTGCCGACCAAAATGGCATCTCCACCAGAGACCAAATTTATAACATCATGAGAAGTTAACAAACAATATGATATGTCACCGTACGGCCTTCATATAAACCTTTCATTTACAAATTATTTTTTTCTCCAAAAACTGGAAACAAACTTTTTTTCCAAAAAAAAAACATAGCCCCCCCCCCCCCCCCCCCAGAAAATCAAATGGTTGCTTCCTAAGCACTTTAATCTGCATGTATCGTTAAAATCAGTTTAGAGTTATATTAGAGGTATAAACTGTTAATTACATATACTTCTTATTAGAATAATACAGTATTTTAATGATTCTCACAAATCATATGCATACTTAAATAAAGAGAAGATAAAATGACAAATATATATCACAAACATAGTCAACTCAGTAAAAACAACTCAAAGGCAATTAAAACTACAAACTGTAAAACTGAGCAGTTTAAGAACTCATTCGTTGTCCAGACTGTGATTCACTGGAATCAACTGGGAGAAGCAATAGTGTGCGCAAAATCAGTTGAGAGCTTCAAAACAGCTCTCCAACGCCGTCAATGGGCGCTCTCTCTCCCGTCGAGTAAAAGCCAGTATTGTTGGTACCTTCGACGTAACGATACAGATACAGGTACAAATAACTCGGCGGGATTAAGCAAATAATAAATCAATCACTGAGGTGCAAATGAGATCGCATGTCTCCTCTCACATTTGCTTTCAAATATTAAAAATGAAGTGTACAGAAACCCAACAACACAAAATAGAAATCTCAGATTAGTTTACAATGGAAATAGTTTCATGATACATTAAATTTTGTAGCTAAGATCTTTTGAATTCATGCAATAGACTCCTTTTAAACGGGACTAGAGGTAAGAGATACATAACAAAAATTAAATTCTGATTATTTTGTTTTGTCCAATCTTTAATGAAAGTGAAATAGTAAGCCAGTATGTTTCAATTTTGTAAAAAAAAATTCGATGATCAATTTTTCACTTGCAAGTCACGAATATTTGAACCTCATTGAATCTGTATTCATGTGAACTTTAATTTAACCCCATAGCTAGAAATGGATTACACATGATTGATGCATGTTTGGTTATTGAAAGAAAAGAATGTTAACATTGAGAGTGAAACAAAGGTAAATCATTTGATTGACTGTTTTGAAAATGGTGACTATGTTGAACGCATCCATGACATCGAACTATTTAAAATAAAGGATACCACAGATACTACAGATCAGTTAAGTCGGCTTCATATCTTGACTTACGTCTAGAAATTGACAACAAAACTTTATGATAAGAGATTATTTCAGCTTTCCAATAGTGAACTTTCCATTTCTAAGTAGCAACATACCAGTAGCACCTGCATACGGGGTATATATCTCCAAACTGCCTGTACCAAGTCAGGAATTTGACAGTTCTTGACCATTCGTTTTTATGTGTTTTGTTATTTGATTTTGCCCATGTGATTATCTGATTATAGACTTTCCGAATTTATTTTCCTCTGAGTTCAGTATTTATGTGATTTTACTTTTGATACGATATTCCCGTGCTTGCATTTCCTATCATGATTTTCTTGATAGAGGGTTGCTGCTAACAAGGAGGCTGTTAAACCAAGAGTTCCAAATGGTGAAGTTGAAATCATCCCTTCGTAAATTTTACCATCATGAGTTCGGGTTGACCGTTATGGAATAACCGTTTCACAATTGATATCGGATATGTTCCTTACGTCGTAACTACAATCCCCTTCCCTTTCATGAATATGACCTACCGAATTATACTATTTACCGAATTTGTTAACACATTTATAAGCAACCCGACGGGTGCCCGTGACATGTGAAGCAGGATCTGCTTACCCTCCCGGAGCACCTGGGATCACCCTAGTTTTTTTGGTGGGGTTCGTGTTGCTTTTACTTTAGTTTTCTATATGTTGTGTCATGTGTACTATCGTTTGTCTGTTTGTCTTTTTCATTTTTATCCATGCCGTTGTCAGTTTATTTTTGATTTATGAGTTTGACTGTCCCTCTGGTATCTTTCGTCCCTCTTTTTTGAAATAAACCAATATATTTGCATCAATAAATTTGAGAATCACGATGTCAAAGAAACAACAACCCAACCATAGAGCAAACAGAAGCCGAAAGCCAACAATGGGTCTTCAATGCAGCGGCGAGAAACTCCAGCACCCGGAGGCGTCCTTCAGCTGCCCCTAAACAAATATGTATACTAGTTCAGTGATAATGGACGTCATACTAAACTCCGAATTATACACAAGAAACTAAGATTTAAATCATACAAGACTAACAAAGGCTAGAGGGTTCTGACTTGGGAAAGGCGCAAAAATGCGGCGGTGTTAAACATGTTTTTGTGATGTCAACCGTTCCTCCCCTATACCTCTACAGTAGCCAATGTAGAAACAAATTATCATAAAAAATCAAATAAACCAACCAAAACAAGATAATAGCGTCAACCTGGCATGGAAGTATTACATTGGCAGGGTCAAACTGATCATCAAAACAACCAAAAAGGCACTGGCTACGGTTACATGGAAATGTAACAATAATAAAAATATTATTGTTACATTGGAGACTAATTGCCGGAATGCAAAGTTGGGTAAGGAACCGATTAATTACGAATGTAACAATAATTATTGAGGCTACGGTTACATTGCGTTATTGTTACATGAAAAACAGCAATGTACACTAGATTTATTAAACTTCAATCTTCTATATAGTTTTGTTGCTTAATTCATGCATGTCTACTAAATAATACTTGTTATAATAATAAATAATAGATATTATTATTCAACAAATGGTGTTTAAATTTGATGTTCTTAAAGATACTACTTCAAATTAGTAGTGCCAAAGGCGAAAAATATAGTTCAATGGTTTGTTGTTGAAAACTCGGGCTGAGAAAACTGTTCACTTTTAAGTATTTAACTGCACACCTACTCGTATTTCCGTCATTATACTTTGAACAAAAATTGAAGAGATTCCTATTACCAATTTTGTTTGAGTGAAAAATTTAAAACTTGCATGGGATGCGTTTGAAACGAAACTGAAACAATATCAAGACACAAATTTCATACTGCTATACAAACGCACTTACCAAAAATTGATACATCAAAAGCAAAGTTTGCTAACTGTGAATTAACACTGTGAACTTCTGTATACATGTATAAAATTGAGAATGGAAATGGGGAATGTGTCAAAGCGACAACAACCCGAACATAGAGCAGACAACAGCCGAAGGTCACCAATGGGTCTTCAATGTAGCGAGAAACCCCCGCACCCGTCGGAGGCGTCCTTCACCTGGCCCCTAAACAAATATGTATACTAGTTTAGTGATAATGGACGTCATACTAAACTCCGAATTATACACAAGAAACTAACATTAAAAAATCATACAAGACTAACAAAGGCCATGCAAAGGCTCCTGACTTGAGAAAGGCGCAAAATTGCGGCGGGTTAAACATGTTTATGAGATCTCATCCCTCCCCTATACCTCTAGCCAATGTAGAAAAAACAAACGCACAACACTACGCGTAGTTAAACTCAGTTTAAAAGATGTCCGAGTCCGATTTCAGAATCCATGGAAGACGTACCATAAAAAAATCAAAAATTGTATGTTATACTTGTGTATGTATTGTAAATATAAGATAATGTCTTCAACTTTTATTATTTAGTACATATTACTAGTCCCATCGAACATTGCTGTTTCACGTTCATGTAACAATAACGCAATGTAACCGTAGCCTCAATAATTATTGTTACATTCGTAATTAATCGGTTCCTTCTCCAACCATGCATTCCGGCATTTAGTCCCCAATGTAACAATACTATTTTTATTATTGTTACATTTCCATGTAACCGTAGCCAGTGCCAACTAAAAAAAACAAACAAAACCGTGAACAAAACAACAGTTTACACACACCCAAAAAACAACAACAACAGAACAAAACAAAACAAAACAACAAATAACAACAACAAAAATAATAAAAAAAAAAAAACCCAACAAAACATATAAATTAAGATATTTGCGTCAAACTTATCATTTATCAACTAAAAACAAAAATATTTGGAAAATGGAGTCCAAATCTGCTTATTTAGGTTTTATGGTAGTGCGTTCCTGGTAATGTCTAGTTTGGTAATTAGCGTTGGGAGGGTCTAAAACGCGGAAATGGAAAACGCGGAAATGAAAAATGAGTGTATTATAACTAATATCTTTGGAACCGCTAAAGCTAAATTAATAAATAAAACTGATTTTGAAAGCTAATATAATAGTCTATAAGATAAAATTAAAAAAATATATATTTGAATATGCTTTTTTACCGAAAAGTTGACCGGAAGGCTTTCTTAGTGCGACTCTGGCAACACATTTTTGAACATTAAAACTTAAATTCACGAAAAACCATATAACCCGGTCAAAGTCTGTAAATTGACTCTTAAAGATATTTAAATGACAAATAATATGAGATGAAGAAAAAAATAAATATATTACTATAAAAGGACAAAAAGTTGACCGGAAGAACCCCTTGTACACAAAGATTGAAGTGAAATTTTCAACTTTGAATTAAAATTCACAAAAATATAAAAAGCCCGGTCAAAGTCTGTAAATTGACTCTTAAAGACATTTAAATGACAAATAATATGATATAAAGAAAAAAAAAAATATATTACTATAAAAGGGCAAAAATGTGACCGGAAGAACCCCTTGTACACAAATTTTGAAGTAAAATTTTCAACTTTGAATTAAAATTCACATAAATATAAAAAGCCCGGTCAAAGTCTGTAAATTGACTCTTAAAGACATTTAAATGACAAATAATATGATATAAAGAAAAAAATAAATGTATTACTAAAAAAGGGCAAAAAGTTGACCGGAAGTCACCCTTGTATACAAATGATGAAGTGAAATTTTCACTTTGATACTAAAATTCACAAAAATATCTAAAGCCCGGTCAAAATCCTGAAAATGATTCTGAAAGACAATTCATTGACAAATAAAATGATATAGAAATATAAATACAAACCTCAAATTAGCAAAAAAAATGTTTCCCGGAAGCCTATCTTGTGTGTAAAATAATAAATAAAAAATTCAACTTCAAAATAAAATTTACGTAAAAATACATAAAGGTGACTGAACTTATGCTAGCATTTATAAAAAAAAAGTAGATAATAAGTAATATGTAATAAAATTAATGAGCAAAACATTCAAATAAGATAGGAAAGTCTAGACCGACATTCTCTTTAATGCTTTTGAATCTATCCCTTAATATTAAATTTTATAAAGATTTTCAACCGTATACACTATATCATATAAGGTAATGATTATTAATTATTCTATTTTATTTATGTTTGATTGCATTATTAAAGTATGAATTATTATATTAATTGATTAATAATTAGTTTTTTTTCGCTCGCATCATAGTATGTAAGGAATGTCGGCTAAACATGTTTTGATTGCAGGTCATTCTCAAGTTAAATATTTTGATCAGTATTTAAAGTTGTCTCTGGTAAATGGTTAATTGAAAAATATCCCGGCATGTTTGATCCTTATTCTGGAATAACAAACAATCTTTCCGAAAGTATGAATGCCGTTTTAAAAAGAGAAAATGATTGGAAAGAGCTACCAGTAGATTTGCTGGCTTTGGGTTTTTATTACATACAAAATTTTGAGAATTATGAAATTTTACGTGGACGTTCTGGTTTAGGAAATTATCATTTGACAAAAGAGTTTAGTAGAGCATTTATTTCACCATCAGATGTTATTTTTCCAAAAAGAATTGTAAGTCCTGATGAAGTAATTGAATATTTAAAAAACGACAAGCCACTTTTTCAGTCTAATTCTTTCCAATCTGACACTGATCCTTTAGGCAATTTAAATTCACAGGAAATCATAAAACAAACAAACTCTGATGAGAACACTAGTACTAATCAGGTCAAATTAGAAAATGATGAGGTAATAGTTAATCAACAACCTGTCATACAATACCCGACTGATAGCAGTCAACAAAGTTTGGCACGGTTTATTGTTGACAATAATTTAATTACTTTGGTTCCACAACAAGGTGCGTTTATTGTAAATGGCAGAAAAGGAAAATACTGTGTAACTCTTTTTCCAAAAGAAACATGTCAATGTGAATCATCATCTACTTGTTTTCATATTTTGGCTGCAAAAATGAGTATAGACGTCGCGTACGGTGTTGGTGATAATACGGGGTTTGCTTTCCAGTTCGCCTTTATTGCATTTGTTAGAAGTTTCGGAATTGATAACTATATAAATGTATATATCAAAATGTGCGTAATTAAAAGTAGAAATGAAATATGCCTTAAAATCAATATTTTTATTCATTTTTTACTCGAAGGATCCCTAATAACACTGATTTTTAGCGTGTAGACAAGTAACACCGCGACCTATGATCAGCGTTGCTTTGAAGTTATTTTTGTCATTTTTTAAATTTTAAAAAAAAAAGTTGTACTCCTAGCAAGAGTAGTCTTTGGTGTAAATGGTGTATGTTTTATTTATGACGTCATCGTTAACTGGACGCGTCTGACCAGGACGAAAAGTTCACTTTGTTTTGTGGTCAAGCCGAAAATAGAAAAAGAATATGGATAGGGGTGAAGTTAAGATTGATTTTAAAAGGTAATTCAAATAGATTATTCCGAAAATGATATATCTTTTTATTCCGTATATAATAAAGGAAAAAAATCAAAAGTTTTGTTACAACATTTCAGAAGATCGTGGCAGAATTAATCATTTTTTTGAAATTTGCATTTCTGTCACAAAACCCAAATCTCGCATATTTTTTGGAGCTCTTCAAAATTCGAACGATTGCTGCAGATCCAAACCGCAATTTACATATCCACCCTTCCTGTGTCAAAATTATACAATACATATACAAGTTTATATGTCTTCAATTAGTAATTATTGTTTAAATTAAGTCCTAAATTGTTCATTTTATTAAATCCGTTGAAATGTCACACTCGCCGTTTTCTGACGTTTTGACGTATTTGTTAAGTGTCTTATGGAAAGTAATAGGCAGTTGCAGTCTTTTCTACGATATGAAATTTTATTCAAACGTGAAAACTTTTTTTTTAAGTGTATGAAAAAAAATTGTGTCGAAGTTTAAAGAGAAAATATTGAAAAAAAAATAAACGCGATCTTTTTGTTTTTGTCTAGTCAAAATGTCACAAAACGCCGTTTTTTACATTTTTGTTACAAGTATGATAAGTCATATTAAACAGTTTTGGAGGGGGGAAATTTGAAATTACAATAACACAAAAAATACTATATCACATTAAAATCTACTGTTCAGGGATTTTTTTAAACCCATTTTCGATCACATGTCGGAAGTATTAACGACACAGTCAGCGACTACTTTTGTCTAGTCATAATGTCACACCATGCTTTTTTACTTGTTTTGACGTTACGTTCTGTAAAACGTGACATGTAGTGCCTAACGTCGCAAATTACGGAAGCCTTTACGTGCCATGCTAATTAACTATTTCCAATTTGATATAGCGCATTATGAATTTGATATAACAGATTATGAATTTGATATAACAAATTAACAATTTGATATTACAGATTATCAATTTGGTATAACAAATTCTCAATTTGATATAACAGATTATCAATTTGATATAACAAAATATTATTAATTCGTATATTTTAACAAATTTGATTCGTTTAGGGATAGTCACATGTTAAACTATATTTTCGAAGGTAGAGAGAAAACGGCGGATAGCAAAACGCATATTGACCTGCAAAAAGCATATTGCACGGTTATTTTTAGAATATCTAAAAAACCAATATACTTTGTGACGTCATGTAATGAATTTCAGGATATTGTTTAACGTTTTGAAACACATGATATCTGTGATCGATTATTTGACGAAAACAATCTTCAAATACATAAGATGTCCAAAAAAAAAAGTAAATGAAATTTGTTGTTATTGTCAAGGAGACAATTTAATATCTATAAAATTCCAACAAACCTAAACGACGATTTTGATACAAATATGGTCAAAAATTAATAATATAACAAATATAGCCTTTGTACGAGGTCAATACAGGATATATCGACCCAAAGAAGTATATCGACCTCGGACTTCGTCCTCAGTCAATATACTTCTTTCAGGTCAATATATCCTTGTATCGACCTCATACAAAGGCTATATTTGTATATTATCAATTAGAAATAACAAATTGTCAATTTGATATAACAAATTGTGAATTTCTATACCAATAGTATGATTTAATTATAATAATGAGATTGATTGAAACATTGCGTAACCCAAATTGGCGCATTTTTTGTGTATTGATTCATTGTTTATCTGACGTCCAGCGACAAATTTGTCATTGAATGCTTATTCAAAACTTTCTAAACAGGTTTATAATAGAAAAAGGATCAATTTATATTGCACATTTACAAATCAGAAATAATGGATAGTGTGTTTCTAGAGACATAGGAACATGCAAGGATAAAAAATGCTTCCCCTTCCTCAAAATCCTGGCATGCTTCTTTATCAATTTCGATGGGCACATACAAGGATTAATGAAACATCCTTAAGTTCATCCTTGCATTTTTCTTTATATATATTTGGTTCAATATTTATTTTCTTTGCACACTTTTTTTTATTAAAAACAAAGACCCATGCGCGAGATCTAGAAGAGAAAACACATGCACAATCTGTGCAAAAGGGATCTGATATATCAAATTTATAATTTTTTATTTCAAATTATCATAATTTGTTATATCAAATTGATAGTCTGTTATATTACAATTTATTTGTTATATCAAATTGAAAATCTGTTATATTATAATTTATTTGTTATATCAAATTGAAAAAAGTAAAATTGCATGGCCCTCAAAGACTTCTGTAGCAAATATCTTATCATGCAAAACCATAACTTTTTTTATAATTTTTTTTTGATACAATATCTTAACAGATATTTATCGAATCTAATTAAAATTATTATCTGTATCTGTTTCGGCGGAGGACATTTTAGCGAATTGGTAGGACATTTTAGAGAAAAAAGTCTAATGTTTTAGCGCCAAAGTAAATCCCATTTTAGCCCAAGATTTTTAACCCATTCGAGCGAAAATCGAAATTATCAATGCCTATTTTATAGCAATGCTTTAATCTATTTTATGATTAATGATTAATGATCAATATTTTTTTTTAAATAGAAGCAAGACAGCACAATTTAAAACATATCATGTCCATTAAAATATACCACTAAAATTTTAAAATCAAATTTTAAAAGTCCGTTCTAGCCTGGAATTTATATTCCAGAGAACGTACGTAATGGGCTCTGGGTATACCCCCTGTACAATACAGTTCATAAAGTTGCAGTAGGAACTGATTTTTCTCTTTATCTTGTCTAGACAGTGGCGGATCCAGAAATTTTCATAAGTGGGGGCCCACTGACTTACCTAACGGAGGGGGCCCGCTCCAGTCACGCTTCAGTGATTCCCTATTTAAGCAACCATTTTTTTTCCAAAAGGAGGGGGTACCGGGCACCCTGCCCCCCCTAAATCCGCCTCTGCTAGACTGGGTGCACATTCGTCTATACAGTGTGTTTTTATATATGTTGTTGTTTGAAATTTGATGATAGTATCAAGAAAAACGTAAATGAGTGACACTATAGAATTACTTTTATTTCCATGATGAACCAAAGTGAACATAATATATACATACAACTTTAATATTAAGCCAGCATAAATTAATGCTCGTAAAATGGGCTATCGAAAATACAGCTGAACGGCTTAATCCTGCGCTAAAATGGGCTCTAATGTCTTCGCTAAGTCAAGCAAACCGCTCATATAAATTATGTTGTATGATTGAGCTGCACGAAATGAAAAAAGTACTGTACGACGTTATTTATACAATGCATGAAAAATAACGTCAAACTAACGTTACTAAAACTAACACCAACACCGTACGCGACGTCTATAGGGTTACAGTCAACACAAACAAATAACGTCGTTAGTTTAAGGGCACTTTCAAAAAATAGCAAGAAAAAAATTGACAAAAAATCCGGAAGAAAACAACCAAGAACAAATGATTATGGAATTGAATTCGAACCTGCGCCAGATTCACAATTTTCTATAAATACTCCTTTAAAGCAAAAATTGATGACAACACCTTCAACGAATGGTAGCATAAAACCTAATAAAACGCCTAAAATATCAACCGAATTTTCAACTCCTAAATCGAAAAAAAAACTTGAACTAAGTGTAATCGAAGAAGATGCGGGAGAAACACATATTATAGATGAGAAAAAAAATTCGACCGAAATTAATAAATCACTCCCTGTGAAAAAAAGAAAGATAGACGATATCAACTTAGATGAAATGGAAACCCCCATTAAAATAAACAAAAACTCTATCAGATCTCCCTTGGATAGGGTATTGCAGTCAACAGCACAAACAAAATATTTTAAATAATAAGTATCTTTGTTTGATATCATTATTTCAACACAAAATCTTCGGAAATTTGAGTTTCCAGAAATAAATGGGTTCCAGGAAACAACTTTAGCGCCTGTTAAGGTAAATGGGTAAGTGAAACAGGTTTTCAATCACAAGAGTCACCAAGTGTACAAATACACCATAATGGTAATGCTCATTGGGTTTTGTCTCTTCAAACTAGAGATGGAAACATATATCTTCTAGACAGCTTATCACTAAATTTAACAACTTCATTAAAATATCAGTTAACGCAAATCTACGGTAAAGACAAGAAAAATTAATAATAAGAAAACCCGATGTCCAAAAACAACAAAACAGCATAGATTGTGGACTTTTTGCAATTGCAAATGCTCTTGAATTTTGTCAAACTGGGTTTAAAGGAGGTACTCATATCACATTAACTGAAATTTTATAGCAATTTAAAGCCCCGATTTACAGTTTTAATAAATCTGAAATAAATCTTAAAAATGTTAACAATACCTATTCTTGAAATTAATTTGAACATTATTTATCCTACATTAATATATTATAACAGAGACATATAATACAATTGTATTATATGTCTCTGATTATAAATAGATAAATTAATGCCACTGAGTGTAGTGTATCAATAAATAATTAAGCAAAATAAGGAGAAAAAAAAACCAATAACTCTGCCAACGCCGGTCCCAAGCCCGGGTGAAAAAGGAGGAGGGTTGTTAATATCTAAATGGAACATATGAAATATTAGAAATGATAAGCATGTTGATACTATTGAAATAAAATTAAATGTAATAGAAATAGCAAGTTCAAAGTTGAAAATTTCACTTCAATATTTGTATACAAGGATGAGTTCCGGTCAACTTTTTGCCCTTTTATAGTAAAATATTTATTTTTGTCTTTATATCATATTATTTGTCATTTAAATGTCTTTAAAAGTCAATTGACAGACTTTGACCGGGCTTTTTATATTTTTGTGAATTTTAATTAAAAGTTGAAAATTTCGCTTCAATATTTGTGTACAAGGGAGCCTTCCGGTCAACTTTTTGCCCTTTTATAGTAATATATTTATTTTTTTCTTTATATCATATTATTTGTCATTTAAATGTCTATAAGAGTCAATTGACAGACTTTGATCGGGCTTTTTATATTTTTGTGAATTTTAATTCAAAGTTGAAAATTTCATTTCAATATTTGTGTACAAGGGGTTCTTCCGGTCAACTTTTTGTCCTTTTATAGTAATATATTTATTTTTTTCTTTATATCATATTATTTGTCATTTAAATGTCTATAAGAGTCAATTGACAGACTTTGACCGGGCTTTTTATATTTTTGTGAATTTTAATTCAAAGTTGAAAATTTCATTTCAATATTTGTGTACAAGGGGTTCTTCCGGTCAACTTTTTGCCCTTTTATAGTAATATATTTATTTTTTTCTTTATATCATATTATTTGTTATTTAAATATCTTTAAGAGTCAATTTACAGACTTTGACCGGGTTATATGGTTTTTCGTGAATTTAAGTTTTAATGTTCAAAAATGTGTTGCCAGAGTCGCACTAAGAAAGCCTTCCGGTCAACTTTTCGGTAAAAAATCATAATCAAATATATATTTTTTTTAATTTTATCTTATAGACTATTATATTAGCTTTCAAAATCAGTTTTATTTATTAATTTAGCTTTAGCGGTTCCAAAGATATTAGTTATAATACACTCATTTTTCATTTCCGCGTTTTCCATTTCCGCGTTTTAGACCTTCCCATTAGCGTTATCACAATAAATCAACAACATGGAAGCTCCCGGTTCCGTTTCCTTCAAAATGTTATTTTGCAAATTATTTGTTATTTTTGCATGTTTGCAGTGTTATAGATGTAATAGTGAGGTAAACTATCAATCTATTTCTAGCACTACGAAGGGTTTCACTGCAGGAATTCAATCTCATTTAGTTGCTTGCATCTACAGACCTCAACATAAAAATTGTCACTTAAAATTAAAGGTCCCTCACACAAGCACTTGTTCTCGTTATATATAGGGATAGTAGATCTTCCCATGGATAGAAAACAAGTGCCTGTAGTCCGTCATTATAAATGGACAAAGATAACACCTCAAAAACTACTCCGAGTAAAGACTAACCAAAATTTTGTGTTTCAGAAAGATAAAATGAATTTTAGATAGGTATTTTTGTTTGTTCCTGCAAAACCCAAGCTTTTGTTTCTGTAAAAGTATGTATGTACTTGGAGATTCCGCCAGTGTAGACGCACCCTTGATTGACTGAAAGGGTACAACAGATCCATGTTCACTCCCGTAAGGATTAATGGAGATGTGTCCAATCTTCTCGACGGAAATAGACAACCCGAAGAGATTTAAGAAGATTGATCTCCAGGTCAAGCTGGGGACAACTTTGACCTACCGAGGCCCCTGGAGTATCCAATCTAGTTTAAACTCCGGTCTGGATACCAGTCAGGGGTACTTGACGTACAACTTATTTTTATTTACTCAAAGAAGTAAAAAAAAATATACACATATAACATGTATAAGTAAATAGATAATGTTTGAATAATCTCCCTTAATTTTCTAAAAAATTTACTTTATTAGCTAATTTTTCTTACAATCCCACAAAAGTCCTCAAGTTTTGAGATGTAAATTCATGCCTTTAATGATTTTTCCCAGGTTGCTCAATTTTTTTATTAGAGTTCAGTGTTTCACCTCATTAATTCAACAAAGAAACTCATTGCGCAAAGATCTTAAAGACCAAACAGCCTATTCATTTCTATTAGTGATTTTTCCTTAAAATTTTGTGTAAAGGTATTTCATAATTTGAGGAAAAAAATTGGGGTCACAGACTTAGTTTTGTCACTATATAGCAACCTCAGTTTCTGGTTTTCCTGAATATTAACATAATATTTGCTTGTTATCTAAACTCTCAAAAAATCCTTTATATTAAACCTACAAGCATAATTCTCGTTCACGTTAAACAGTAGATATGTATCTATCAAATACAGGTTCAAGAGTTTAAGAATCATATTGTTTTGATCTTTTAAAAAATGATTTATTTCATTCCGCCAAAAATAAAACGTAAAACTGAAAAACGTTTCCAGGATTAAAAGATATATACCAGTGATTTCTTCATAAAAATTTCAAGAAGGAAAGTGCCATGTGTACTCTTCAAAATAAAGCAAAAATAAGTGTATGTCACTGACCTTTCAAAAAAGTTATGAGTAATTTTCATGTTTTTTTCTCGTTCATTTTCAGAACATTGCATCTGACGTCATAGTACAAACTTTCCATGCTGGTGCACTATTTGAAAAAAAATCGCAAATTGGACATTTGATACCCACATTTAAATTTCCAAGAATAACAACTATATTCACCTACTTAGTAAGGTTTCTCAGTCCAACAGGATAAAATATTATAAATCTAAATGGCTCATTTTGGAAATTAAAATGAAGACAAGGTTGTTGCCGCATTAGAAATCTAAATTTGTTTTCAATCTTTCTGGTCATAGTTGTAGCTTAATGAAAGGGAGAGATTTTATGTGGGATATTATTCTTGGAGCAATATTTAATTGTTTTTGTCATCTTTAGTTAAATTTACAATAACAATTTAGTTTTAAACACGGAATATTTGGATTTTAATTCACCTTTGCTGAGTTTTAATTTGTTTTGCCTTACAGCTAATTTCCTACTGCATGTAGGGTAAAACTTTGATTGGCTTCCTTGCTTTGTTTGTATAAATGTTTATTAAAGCTTTGTAATTAAGATTGACATCTTCATATATAGGTATGTAAACCTGTATATATGATATTTAAATTCAATTGGACGTTATCAAAATATAATTATACAAAATATACAAACAAGGCAAGCAAGCTAACCAAAGTGTTGATCTACATACATTAGGAAATAAGCTGTAAGCTTCAGTGAGATCAGGTGAAATGTTTATTATTTCTCCTTAAGACCATTTGAAATGAAACAAATGACAAACAACAATGACCCTTTGTCTTAATTTTATTTTTACTATAAGATCTTGTCAAATAAGCAGTATAAACTATAAATAAATGTTAACTTCATTTAATACAAGATTGGACATTATTTTACGAGAATCATCCAGACATCAGTTACATGCATACGTTGCCAGTATGCCAAAACTTATAGGAATAATTGTTTATCAGCCTGACCTTCTGGATACTCAATTTTTGTAAAATTTACATTGAATTAGAAGGATCATACCATAAGGAACATGTCTACTAAGTTTTAAGTTGATAGGAATTCAACTTCATCAAAAACTACCTTGACCAAAAACTTTAATCAAAATTTTTAACCTGAAGCGGGACAGACGGACGAAAAATGGAAGCACAGACCAGAAAATATAAAACCCATAAATTGGGCATAAAAATAACTTTCACCTATCTTATTAACCTATACACAATCGGCGCAAATGAAAGACATGAAAATTTACGCAAGAGAAAAAAAAAATGAAATGCAGATCGGCGCAAATGCAAAAAGATGAGATCAAGATTTATATTTTATTATTTTTATTAGAATGAAGGTTAATAAATATAGTGTTGTATCTTTTGTGTCCATTTGTGTTAAATTTCCACAAAATATCAGCGCTACGCTTAATTCCTCTGTTCTTGGGAGACGAATTTTTAAGCGTACACCATGTTGGAATCCGTTAAAAATGCGAAATAGGACGTTATAATTTGATGTTTTTTCAATGTTAGAAACAACGTCATAGCTTTTATGTCACTACCAAGTTGCGTTAGTTGATTCACACTAACAATAGGCTGTTTGGTCTTTAAGTATTTGCGCAAGGCCTTCAAAAAATGCTCCTTGGGGGGGCTTGTAAATGAGCAGTGTTCTGAAGATAACAGACAAATGGGATTTTCATTGTCCATGAAATAACACTAAAATCAGTAAAAGACATCTGCAAAGGGCAGATAATTTATAATTCTATTAGAGCAATTCAATAAAGAAGATAGGATGACTTTTTTACTTCTACAAGTAAAAAAATCTGAATGTCTAAGGGCCATAACTCAGCCAATATTTTTTTTAGCTATTCAAGTAAAGAAAATTCACTTGTATAAGTATCCTACAAATTTCCTTATATAAGTATATTAATATTACTTTTTCAAGTAACTAAAAATAACTTGTACAAGTAGTACCCCTGACTGGATACCAGAGATGTGTGTGGGAGGGTGAAAATCACCCTACTGATGTACTGAAAATTCGACATCTCCAGTTAGAATGGAACTCAGGACCTTCAGCACTGTAACCATCAGTCTTAACCACTAGACCACAAACCCACTGTCAATGACAATGGCCTTTACTTAAGAGGGGGGTTTACTATCGACACTCATACAAATAATCATGTAAAGCATCTCCACTAATATCTGACAGACTTTTAAGAGTCAGAACTGAGGTAAAGATATCCTAACAGGTTTGGGAGAACCCTTCAAAGGGGGAACAATTCCCCAAATGAGTAACAATATCTCTCATTTGAGTTTATCCTTCTATAGTGCTGCAAATAAAAATGTTCTTAACCGAGTGTTTTTACTGAAAATGGCACATATTTGTAACAAATACAGCGAATTTCCTTAAAGATGAATAGACCCAAACGATTTCCTAAGAACATGAAGAAGTTCCAAGCCTGTACGTGTTCAGGTTCATGTGGACCCTATGGCTAAAATGGCTACATTTTCAACCCAAAATTTACTCAAGAGTACAGACAAAACATGTGCATATGGAAAAACCTTTGATTTTGTAATGTAATGTTTTTAATTCTTTTTATAAAAATAAATATCTCATCTATCAATACTGAAATTGCACAGAAGTAGACTGCCTGACTGGGAGATAAAATTATAATTAGTAATTTTATAATGAACATAATTAACATAAAATTTTGTTTTTTAGTGCATAGAATTTAAAAATGGGATGAGAACAAAAAAGATAAATAGAAGTCTATACTTATAATTAACCGGATTTTTGTGACAAAAATGTCGGTTATTGATTTGGGGATGTACGGCGGGCGGGTGGGCGTGCGGGCGGCAATCAAATGTTGTCCGTGCATTAACTCATGAACCGTTCAACCAAAGATTTAAAAATTTTAATATGTTGTTACTGACAACTAAAGGAAGGTCAAGTTCAATAATGGCGATTTTGACTTTTACCGTTCAGGAGTAATGGTTCTTGAAAGATTGAAAAATGGAGTTTCCAGTCGTGTCCGTGCATTTACGCATGAACTGTTCTACCTAAGCTTCCCAAATTTTGATATGTTGTTACTGATGACAAAATGGAGGTCAAGTTCAATAATGGCGATTTTGACTTTTACTGTTCAGGAGTTATGGTTCTTGAAAGATTGAAAAATGGTGTTTCCAGTCGTGTCCATGCATTTACGCATGAACTGTTCTACTTAAGCTTCCCAAATTTTAATATGTTGTTACTGATGACAAAATGGAGGTCAAGTTCAATAATGACGATTTTGACTTTTACCATTCAGGAGTTATGGTTCTTGAAAGATTGTGAAATGCAGTTTCCATTCACGTTGTTGCATTTACTCATGAACCATTCAATCTAAGCTTTTCAAATTTTAAGATGTTGATACTGATGACAAAATGGAGGTCAAATTTGATATTGACGATTTTCACTTTCACCATTCATCAGTAATGGTTCTTGTGATATTGCCAGGACACAAAAAAATATTAATAAATCCGGTTTGCTGTCGTTGTGACAGCCTCTTGTTTTTTTTCTGAAATGGCCCATTTGAGTTTGTCAATGGACACATGTTATTTTAAAAGGCTCAAATTAAATGAACTGATCAAAATTAGGGCCATGGGTCCATTGTAAAAAAATCCTTCCCAATGATCACTGTTTTTATATTACAAATTTTTCACTTGTCCCATCAGAAATATATTTGGTGATTCTACCTGTCTGACACCTATGTCCACTTGTACCAGACAATAAGCATGATAATACATAATGTAAGATTTTATGAGATGGTCCAGTGATTAAACATGAACATTACAAGATGTCGTGTTAATAAAAGTTAACTATTTATGGTCAAAGATATTCTTGTTTTGTTGGGGCATATTTAGGAATATCTCTTCTAAAATACGTCTTCTAGTATCTCAATTAGAAAAAAAAAAATCATAAAATGAGAATATTTTTTTTAACCCTTTTCTTGGTTCACTTATCTTATACCTGAACATAATATTTTGTCCCAGCTAAATACGTTTTCTTTTCAAGCGAGTGATTTAAATTAATTTTATTTACAATTGAAGATGTTTAGTCTACATTTTGTAAACATGGTAAATTGAGATTATTGAATATTTTACTTATTTAGATTTTAAAATATATAGTTATCTCACAATTTACATGTACCATATAATTTATACAGGAGGGAAATTACCAATAGACATCTAGAAGAGTTATCTGTACTGCACTGAAGGAAAATATGAAATTTCAACGTTTGGAGATATTTTATACATGTATCTGTAAGGGACGACATCAAAAGTTCAATGAAGGATAAAAAACTTAATTCAAATAGTTTTTTCACTGGCCCCCTTACCCCCCTATTAACTTAATTTTGGAAAAATTGATTGACCCATATGGATATATGTAAAAATCAATGTCGGATAATCAAATCTTGCAGCAGTTCAACCCCCCCACCCCAAACTATTTGAATTAAGTTTTTTATCTTACATTGATCTTTTGATGTCGTCCCTAATTAGACTAATATATCAACATATTATTTATTTTATATGAGCAGCGATTAGACATTTAAGTTTATTAATACTTTGTATATATATATTTTATTAGGAGAAAGTTGAGGAATTCTTCAAGAGTGGACACACAAACAACTGGGCAGTACTTGTAGATACTTCTAGATTCTGGTTTAATTACAGACATGTTGCTAATGTATTGTCTATATACCGTAGTGTAAAAAAATTAGGAATTCCAGACAGGTTAGTTCATTGTAATTTATTTAGATATTTCAATATGAAGTCTATAACTTTTTTATCATACATTTTATATTGGTAAAACAATGAATTTAGGTAGTAATCATACCTCTGCTTTTAAAAAAAATGTGGGGGTATACTGTTTTACCTCTGTCTGAACATATGTCCATCCATACATCTGTCTGTCAGTCCTTCCGTCCCATTAATATTTTTAGTCTCATCTTTCCGAGGAACTATGTGCATTATAAGGATTTATGACATTTGGTTTCAGGGTTTATATAAGTCAGCTTCACTGTGTGATGCATTTTCAGATTCATCACTCAACAACTTCCTGTTTACCATATACTTTAGTTTTAGTGGGCAGGGGTATCATTTTTACTTGTTTTGATATCATTAAAAAAATGTATAAGAGATGTTGACCATAGCCCTAACATGAATTTAGTAGTATATGTAAACTTGTACTATAAGTTGCATTAAACATGTTGACTTCTATCTGTAAATACGATCATAATAAATAGAAATTGATATTTTTTACAGCCATATAATTTTAATGATAGCTGATGACATGGCTTGCAATCCTAGAAATCCTCGTCCAGGTTAGTATATATTCTTGATGTTCATAGTTTTAGATTTACCAAAAATATAAGTTATTTTTTAAAATTAAAAAACTGGAAACTTGAGAACTATAGTGTAACATATATTCCTATAACTACCGTATATCAGAATTAGTAAAAAAAAACACGTCTGATCATATGCTCAATGCTAACAAAATACTTAAAATGCTTGCAAAACTGAACATTAGGAAGGTTGAAGGATAATGCAGTTATCAAATTATTATAAGTGCAGATTCAAACATACTTTGGGAATTGAAACCAGTGAAATTCTTAAGTCTAAAGAGAGACCGAACAGTTAGGTTGACTGGTAAAACATATTCTCATATGCATTCATCCTATATATAAAAATAATGTTAAAGATGTTTGACCTTTCTCTGAAGTTGATGTGTTTATTTAGTCATTTTTTTTCAGCTACTGTTTTTAATAATGCAAACCAGCATATCAATGTATATGGAGATGATGTAGAAGTTGATTATAGAGGTTATGAGGTGAGTACTTACTGAATAATACATGAAAAGGTTCACAATTCTGTGGTCACAAAAGGATTAGACAGTTCAACAGACAGCCTAAACATCCCAATCCTCGGAAAGAATAGATAAAATAGACATGCGACTAAGAGCAGCAGTTAGTCCAGATGAAGGCAAAAACATTGTTGGAGTTAAATCAGTTTTACTGGAACACAAACTCCCCACTTTGCAATTTTAGACTTAATGTCAGAAATTAATCATGTAAAATAAGAAATTGTTTGTGTAAATTCATTCTTGCAAAAATATAATTCAATTTGAATAATTATTATGAAAATTTTAAAATTACTACTTTTTGTAAGTCTGGTATATATGTTTTTTGTTTCTTGTATTATTAATACAATGTTTAAAAAATTGATGTGCTGGTGATATGGTTGATTTTACTGTTCCATATTTGATATTTGTATTATATTTTATGTTGCTGTTGAGAATTTTAATTATTTTGGATATTGTTTTGTTTAGGTAACAGTAGAGAATTTTATAAGAGTGTTAACAGGACGACTACCACAAAGTACTCCACCCTCCAAACGGCTGAGTTCTGATGAACGAAGTAACATTTTGGTGTATATGACAGGTAACATGCTCACTTACAGTTTACACTGAACAAATTTTTTTTGTAATGAAATATAGATACTGTCAATTCAGAAATTATTGCGAGGTTTTTATTATTGCGAAAAATACGACAGAGTTGTGAACGCAATAATTTAAACTAACATTTTGAAATATTTTATATGAATTAAATAGGATTTTTTTCAAAATTGTAAAAATTAAAATTGCATTTAAGTCTAAAACATCGAAATCGCAATAATAAATGCATGCAATAATTTCTGAATTTACAGTATTTAGAATGAAGATTTTTATGGTTATCCATACGACTAAATGAAGAGACCAAGTTCATAGATGGCTTTAACGCTTCTGAAACCATATTTGTGATCTGACGTATAAATGCAGTGTTTTTTACTTCCTAAATTTTTTTTTTAGTTTTTTGAAACTATCATGTTTCCACAGAAAACACCAAATTTTGAGAAATATCCAAATTCGGAAACTATTATCGAATCGTGTCTGATACGGTTTCCAGCATCCTCAGTTGATGTACTGCAAGACAATTTAACCCACAGCCAACTTGCGCCACTCAAAAACTCTCATGATTTATTACAAATTGTATCACTTTATCAAACTTGCATCACTCCAAAAAATTAGAAATATGACAAACTTGAAGAGATGTTTTTAATCATTAGATTGTTTTCTTCTTCTCTTATTAAATTGTTCTTTCTAGGAGCACTGGTGTAACACAGAGACAGAACTCACACCACTCTAGAAAGAAAAAAAATACAAAAAATTTGCACCACTAAAGAAATGTTTTAAATTATCAAAGAGTTCTAGATTGTCTTCTTCTTCTTTTGAGTTATTTCCTCTGTTTTTAGAGTGCCTGTATTTAATACACAGAGACAGAACTTGACTAAAATGAATTAAATTCTACTAACTAGCACCACTGTGAAATCTTTTAATCCTCATTGTTTAAGGTGTTCATCAACTTTGTAAAATATTCCTTTCCTTGAAAAAGAATAAATGTTCAAGAACATTATTTTACAGGTCCTTAGATTAAGCGTTTAATTGTTTATTTCCATTAGATTATTTTCTTGAAATAATTGTTTTTGGATCTATTTTAGGACATGGAGGAGATGGGTTCCTCAAGTTTCAAGATGCAGAAGAAGTATCCAATGTAGAACTGGCTGATGCATTTGAACAAATGTGGCAGAAACAAAGGTTGTTTTAGTTGTTTTTTCCCATTTTAATTTGTTAGTATTTCAGAATTTAATGAATTTCAAGAGTTGTCTCCCTTTCCACATGAAAAATTTTTCATTTGTATTTTACTTACTTGAAAATTGTTTCTTTATATTAGGGTAGAAGAATATTTTAATGCAAATTAATGCCTCATTCATGTGCAATATTATAAATTATTTTTCAAAAATTTCATTTGTCAGCTGAGTTAGTCATAAGAAATATGAAAAAAATAGGATATAAGAAACATAAGAGAACTTGGAAAGGAAACTTCTACTCTATGATATTTACTTATCTAGTTGATAGCAAGTAATTTTGTCAGATATTTGAGCTGCTTTATTTTTTTGCAGTCGAATCTTGATGTATTAAACTCAATTGTGTCGAAAAACTGGGATCCGTTTTGATATTTTGCTTAACAAGTTTGTATATCGTCATAAAAAAGCAATCATTTAATACTATTTCTCTATTTTCAGATACCATGAGATATTCTTTATGATTGACACATGCCAAGCTGAGTCAATGTTCCAGCTTTTTTATTCTCCTAATATTTTATCTGTAGCTAGTAGCCATGTTGGGGAAGATTCTTTATCAGTAAGTGTTACTTGGTTTATTTTTTGTGCATATCAGTGTTATTTTAATGTTTATTTTGACTTGTATTCTGGCATTGTGAACAGACCTTTTGAGTCATCTCTCTTTGTTTGTGAACATTTTTTAATCAGTAACTCCTTCAAAACTCTTTAGCAGTAATCAACCAAAAGTTCAGAAAATGCCTATTAGATTGAAATAAACAATTAATTTCCCCATAGGCGACAATGATAGCCTTTTATGAGATACAGACCTTAGAAAGTTGATTTGATAACGAAATCTTGCTAAAATTACAGAAAAGTTAATCGGACAGTGTTTTTTGGTCCGAAAAAATATAGGTTCGCGTTGCTTTTCTTAACATATTTTGTACTTATCTCCCATGCCTATCAATTTTGAACTTAAAAATACGTGTCTCATCCTAGCGTTGAAAAGACATCTAATTTCCGTATGAGCTAAGGAAAATAATTTGTTTGGCCTATGATATAATGCAGAATGCATGAAGTTCCTAATAATATAAAATAACGGGCGCACATATCAACCAATCAGGATTAGCCATACTCTTAATTCTGAATACCATTTTATGCTCATAAAATGGCAGCGCTCATACAATCTAATGGTGTATTGTAACCTATACTGTTACAGTAATTATGCATCTTATATTTTGAGTTTCAAGTATCCTCTAATGGACTACTATGTTTCCTCTATTTAAGTTTCTTATGGCATTGTGGCTATTACTTTATTAAACAATACACATCATTTATATATAACTCACTTCTAAGATCTGAGTTACATGCAGGAAAATTCCTCTCAAGTGACTACGATAAAAGTGTTTAAAACATTTTGTTGTCTCACTTTGTCAAGAGAGAAAGAGATGTCATATACGATGAATTCCAAATAACCTTGACCATTTCATGTTTAAAAATTTATGTTGGCAAGACAGAAATTCAATTTCACAGCATAGATTATTTAATAAGTTAACAACTATATGTCTTCTTACGGCCTTCAACAAATAGCAATACTCATACAGCATATTGATCTATAAAAGACGTAAAAATCACAAATGTTAATGATTTCAAACAAGAAAACTATTCTGATTTCTGTATAAAAATTGTCCCGATGAAGCCTGCCTTGCAGGCGAAACATGTAGACCATAGCAAATAAAATTGCAGAACATTTGAAGTGTTGTTGTCAATTCAGAGGTACAATTAAATTTTGCATTCATTTGCATAATTTGACAACCCTGCATTCCAAGGTATCCACTTCAAGGACTCTATCGAAATGATTCACACAGGCGTTGGTTCACCTCATGGAGTTTAATTTATTCTGATTTATATACAAGACAATGAATAAAAACAAATATGACTTAGGACAGGCACCTACACTACAGAATGGTTGCAATTAAATGAAAATTAACTGATTTATTCCATGTCACATGATAACCTGTTACCCAATAGAATTGTTTCTAATATAGTAATATATGTAAGGTGTAATTATAGAAAACATTAACATAGATTGGATGATAAGTTAAATAATTGTATTATATCTTGATGAAAAAGAAGTTAATTAGATGTATGTTGTGTATTTCAGCACCATGTAGACTCCAGTATTGGTGTATATGTAATAGATAGATAATAAAAATTTCTTGTTGTGTATTTCAGCACCATGTAGACTCCAGTATTGGTGTATATGTTATAGACAGATATACATACTATGCTTTAGAATTCCTAGACAAAGTAACACCAGATAGTAAAAAAACAATGGGACAATTTGTAAGTAGTTTTTAACTTACAAATGTACATATATCATTATCTTCACACATGTTTCAAACTGGACTACTCCTAAAACGTTCTGGAAGAAAAATTGATATCAACTATTCATAATTTTGATAGACAATTTTTGTGCATTCAGAACTCAAATAAAGGTTAAACTTTTGGAAGATTTTGTTTTCAGGTTTGTTTTCACTATTTTCCTTGTATTTTATGAAAATTATTTAAATAGATAAAGTGAATCCATCCAGCTAGTGTAATGTAATTGATAAAATTGAGAAAAACATTTTAATCATATATGTTGCATTCAAATTGAAGAAAATTATTTGAGAATTACATAAATTACTTTTGAACATCAATTTATTGAATGCCACTGGATCATCATGATTAAGAAAATCAATAACCAATCAATCCATCATCAAGTCATTTGTTCAGACTACAAAGAAAAAGAAACACAAGAGCAGTGGTGTAGTGGTTAATAGCACATTTGAATACTAACACAAAGGTTCCTGGTTCCATCCCCGCTCAGTGGAGATTATTATTTTAGGGACTGTATTTTCGGCTCTTCTTTGACACCATTTACGAGTATGGTCTTGAGGAAACGATAATACTCTGTCCCAAGGGGACGATAAATGGCTGACCTATGTTACGAGAGAGCCATATCTCTTGTACGTAAATAACACCCTTGTAGATTTAAAAAAAAAGAAGGCTAATGCCACTACAAGGCAGTACTCGCACCTGCAAAGTGGAAAGGGATTAATATAAGTTGTAATAACTTGTTTCCCAATCCACTATAAATAAAAATGTTTAAACTAAAGAAACACAATTTAAAAATGTGGTGAATACCTGGAGAATATTATTTTTGTCATGGCATAACTGCCTCTTTGACTTGTACCCCACAATCACTTTGATTTATACCTTAAAATGTATAAAAAAAATAATAGAAATGTTGGTTTTTTTTCAGTTGAAAGTTTGTCCAAAGAATTTATGTATATCAACAGTAGCCACTAGAACAGATTTATTTGCCAGGGACCCAAATAAAGTCCTACTTACAGATTTCTTTGGAAGTGTAAGGAATGTTGAACCTTTAGCCAAGACCATCAAACTTCTAAACAAAACAGATCAATGCATGTAAGTTACTGTTATAGGATAACAGATTTATTAAAAACTTTCAAATACTGATGTATAAGAAAACAGTACTTGCATATTAAACAAAACTGAAAGAAAGTATTTGAGAAAAAATTTCTTCAGTGTGCCTTTTTTTTTTTGGGGGGGGGGGGGGGAGTTGAAATATTTAAACTACTTTTAAAATTACTGAAAACAAGTTTCTAATAATTATTTTTATTCAATTGTAGAACATTTGATTGCAAAAAAAAGCAAGGATAAACATTCATTTCAACATCATATGATGTTATTTTACATTCATTGCTAATGCACTTCTTGTTTACCTATTCTCATATTTAGGTATAATAAGTGTGTGATAACTCTCTGTACAACTTGTTTTCTATTTTTTTTACAGTAAAGATAGCTGTCAAGATAAAATACAGCCTGAAGATCAAGATCTAGAGCCTTTATCATATGCAGAACAATTCCCAATGCCTAAATGATTTATATGGATGTAGGGAACTTAAAACTTCTGTGATAAAATTCATGATAGCTGGCCAAGTAATGAATGACTTAGTGAAAATGACTTCGAGATGGTCTTGGAACAGCACACTGGCCCTGTGAAGGCAGATCTTATGGCTAAGGAATGATGACATCTAATGATTGTGATAAATAATTCTTTTGATTTTGTAATTTTTGTGTTGTTTTTTTATATTTCTTATATAAGTGACAGTTTATAGAGTTGTTACATGATATATTATTCAATTATGACCCCCATTAGAATTTAATATTCAAAATGATTAAGTTCAGAAAATGTCATTTTCCTAGAGTTGTAGGTTAAATAATGTTTTCATGATTTAATCACTTTTTATACGACCGCAATGGTCGTATATTGGTATCACGTTGTCGTCGGCGTCATCGTCCGAAGACATTTGGTTTTCGCACTCTAACTTTAGTAAAAATAAATAGAAATCTACGAAATTTAAACACAAGGTTTATGACCATAAAGGAACGTTGGGATTGATTTTGGGTGTTTTGGTCCCAACAGTTTAGGAATTGGGGGCCATAAAGGGCCCAAATAAGCATTTTTCTTGGTTTTCGCACAATAACTTTAGTTTAAGTTAATAGAAATCTATGAAATTTTAACACAAGGTTTATGACCACAAAAGGAAGGTTTGGATTGATTTTGGGAGTTTTGGTCCCAACAAATTAGGGGCCAAAAGGGTCCAAATTTAAACTTTGTTTGATTTCATCAAAAAATAAATTATTGGGGTGCTTTGATATGCCAAATCTAACCGTGTATTCAGATTCTTAATTTTTGGTCCTGTTTTCAAATTGTTCTACATTAAGGTCCAAAGGGTCCAAAATTAAACTTTGCTTGATTTTAACAAAAATTGAATTCTTGGGGTTCTTTGATATGCTGAATCTAAACATGTACTTAGATTTTTGATTATGAGCCCAGTTTTTAAGGTTGGTTGAAATCGGGTCCAAAATTATTATATGAAGTATTGTACAATAGCAAGAAATTTTTAATTGCACAGTATTCCGCAATAGCAAGAAATCTTCAATTGCACAGTATTGTGCAATAGAAAGACATTTTCAATTGCACAGTATTGCGCAATAGCAAGAAATCTTCAATTGCACAGTATTGTGCAATAGCAAGAAATCTTCAATTGCACAGTATTGTGCAATAGCAAGAAATCTTCAATTGCACAGTATTGTGCAATAGCAAGAAATATCTAATAGCACAATATTGTGCAGTAGCAAGAAATTTTCAATTGCACAATTTTGTGCAATAGCAAGAAATATTCAATTGCACAGTATTGTCCCGTTTTCAAATTGGTTTACATTAAGGTCCAAAGGGTCAAAAGTTAAACTTTGTTTGATTTCAACCAAAATTGAATATATGTTGTTCTTCAATATGCTGAATCTAACCATGTAAAAAACTATTTAGATTTTTATACGACTGCAAAAATTTTAATTTTTTGGTCGTATATTGCTATGACGTTGGCGTCGTCGTCCTGCGTCGTCGTCGTCGTCCGAATACTTTTAGTTTTCGCACTCTAACTTTAGTAAAAGTGAATAGAAATCAATGAAATTTTAACACAAGGTTTATGACCACAAAAGGAAGGTTGGGATTGATTTTGGGAGTTTTGGTCCCAACATTTTAGGAATTAGGGCCAAAAAGGGCCCAAATAAGCATTTTCTTGGTTTTCGCACTATAACTTTAGTTTAAGTGAATAGAAATCTATGAAATTTTGACACAAGGTTTATGACCACAAAAGGAAGTTGGGATTGAGTTTTGGTTCCAACAGTTTATGAATTAGGGGCCAAAAAGGGGCCCAAATAAGCATTATTTTTGGTTTTTGCACCATAACTTTAGTATAAGTAAATAGAAATCTATGAAATTTAAACACAAGGTTTATGGCCATAAAAGAAAGGTTGGGTTTGATTTTGGGAGTTTTGGTCCTAACAGTTTAGGAATAAGGGGCCCAAAGGGTCCAAAATTGAACTTTGTGTGATTTCATCAAAAATTGAATAATTGGGGTTCTTTGATATGCCGAATCTAACTATGTATGTAGATTCTTAATTTTTGGTCCCGTTTTCAAATTGGTCTACATTAAGGTCCAAAGGTTCCAAAATTAAACTTAGTTTGATTTTAACAAAAATTGAATCCTTGGGGTTCTTTGATATGCTGAATTTAAAAATGTACTTAGATTTTTAATTATTGGCCTAGTTTTCAAGTTGGTCCAAATGGGGGTCCAAAATTAAACTTTGTTTGATTTCATTAAAAATTGAATAAATGGGTTCTTTGATATGCCAAATTTAACTGTGTATGTAGATTCTTAATTTTTGGTCCAGTTTTCAAATTGGTCTACATTAAGGTCCAAAGGGTCCAAAATTAAACTAAGTTTGATTTTAACAAAAATTAAATTCTTGGGCTTATTTGATATGCTTTATCTAAATATGTACTTTGATTTTTGATTATCGGCCCAGTTTTCAAGTTGGTCCAAATCAGGATTCCATATCAAGTATTGTGCAATAGCAAGAAATTTTCAATTGCACAGTATTGCACAATAGCAAGAAATATCTAATTGCACAATATTGTGCAATAGCAATTAATTTTCAATTGGAGTTATCTTTCTTTGTATAGAATAGTAGTTGATAATATATGTTGGAAATTTGCCAGACATGACTATGATGTCATTTTCTATTTTTATTTGCCAATAACTTTATGTAAATAACTTCATTGGAAATTTGCCAATATAAAATGTTGTTGATGAAGCTTTTTTTCCTTATCTTATCTAAAATGTTTTTAGATAATGTATGTTGGACATTTGCCAGACATGACTATGATGTCATTTTCTATTTTTATTTGCCAATAACTTTATGTAAATAACTTCATTGGAAATTTGCCAATATAAAATGTTGCTGATGAAGTTTTTTTTATTGTTTTATACAATAAACAATGTATATTCACTATTACTACCAACCAATCTTTACCATTCAGTGATAACAAGCACTTTATTTTACATTTTAATATTTTATGATGTATTTAAAAGAGTAGTTATTGTTGCAAACTCCATTAGAAATTTGAATTGATATCAGTTTTGGAAAAAGGGAAACGGGGATGTGAAAAAAAAGGGGGGGGTTTAAATTTTTCTCATTTCAGATTTCATAAATAAAAAGAAAATTTCTTCAAACATTTTTTTGAGAGGATTAATATTCAACAGCATAGTGAATTGCTCAAAGGCAAAATAAAACTTTTAAGTTCATTAGACCACATTCATTCTGTGTCAGAAACCTATGCTGTGTCAACTATTTAATTTTAGATTTAAAAAGTTTGAAGAAGAAATCTTTAATTGATTTGTAAAATCTTGACATTTGTTTGTGTAAAAAAAAAAACATGTAATGTCAAAAATTTGATCACAATCCAAATTCAGAGCTGTATCACGCTTGAATGTTTTGTCCATACTTGCCCCAACTGTTCAGGGTTCGACCTCTGCGGTCGTATAAAGCTGCGCCCTGCGGAGCACCTGGTTAATATTTGGGCCCTGTTATCAAATTGGTCCACATTGAGGTCTAAAGGGTAAAATTGAACATTATTTGATTTCATCAAAAATTGAATTCTTGGGGTTCTATGATATTCTGAATCTAACCCATGTATTTAGATTTTGGATATTGGACCATAATAGGTATAATTCCCAGTTTCCTGTAGGAATAAATGGATTATAAACATATATTATTTATAAGCAGTTCAATTTTATTTGGTTGAAGGGATACTTGTAAGGTGTTTGTCTAATCTGATTAAGACCTTGATCAGAAAGACTTTTAACAACTTAATCATGATCAGTAAAGCTGGTGAGACATCTTTGGTGTATGATTTCTTGTTTTGAAAATAAGGATGAGAGAACTAAAGGAGAAGGCTTAAAATAATTAAAGGTTCATGTACAGCTTTCAATGATGGACAACTTTACTCTTCAGTTATCTTTAAAAGGTTCAATGACTAAATAATAAACAGACTAATTTATACTAAAACAATTGAAAAAAATCTTGTATGGCAAACAGTAACAAAAAGAAACCACAGTTGATTTGATGCTCTTTGCTTATGACCAGCAATTGAAGAATATGTTAGGTTAAAACATTTTTGCGATACCATTGGGCAATATTGTAACAGGACAACACAAGAAAAAATGGTTCATCAAATACATCTACAATGGATTCAGTGGATAGATCTTGTGCAATTCCAAAATAAAAGCATCGACAGGATGTAGGTGAAAAAATAAGTCAAGTACTGATACATAGAATGTTGTTTAAAAATCCTACTTTAATGATCAATTGATAACCTGTACCAATAAGTTATTCAAAAGATCAGTTAGTTTGTAGGATTAATAAATCGCTATTGTCTTGCATATTTGGAATTCACATTGAAGACCGCTTTTATGGATATAGTGAAAGTATAAACAGCAATAATGATAAATAAAATTAAGTTCTTTAAAAATGTAAACTACCAAAATTACACTTTTAATGTCTTTCGACAGATTGATTGGAACTTTTATCCATTTATTAGTAATTGTTTTTTGGCCAATTTGTATAAACACCATGATATGAACATTATGAGCAGCAAAATCGACCAGCAAGACATACTATAACAGAAAAGCAAGTTGCAGAAGTCATTGATGGACTCTTTATAGGGATATTATACCCTCGCCCAAAAGTGGGTAATTTATTGCATTCAGCTTGTCCGTTAGTCCAACAAAATACAGAATGACTTTATCATATGGTCAGCACCTTGACAGGGATGAGTTGTAACGCACTGTCAGACACTAACCTTTTGATTGCAGCTACTTTGAATTTTTCAAATTAACTTGAATATTTTCGACACACTTTTCTAAAGTTCTACTGAAAATAATGATTTTAGATTTAGTCAGTACCCTGAAAATGGTGAGTCGTTACATGTAAGTGTGTTTACCTTTTAGATCTCCTAAGCTTGACACCTTAACCGAGTTTTTTAAGACTTTAAATTACGGTTGGTGAGGCTTATAACATAAACTTGTGCGTTATTGTTGTCCTTACCATGCTCTTATGTTACCGGATTAAGGCTGATTTTTGCGGAGCCTTTGGCAACTGTTGCAGGACGACACAAAATGTGCAGGGATGGCAAATCTGCGGTGGCGGCAACATCGGCTTGATAATCAATTACTTAAAAAAAGAGTTAAATATTTCAGAAGGTAGAATACCTGTATGCTTCAAACTTTGTATATACAAGAAGATGCCTTTGTTATGTTATGAAGTTTCGTTTGTCATAACGGTCCACTGTCCTTGATTTCATTTGAATGGTTCAGTTACTACTTGAAAAAAACTTGTGATTGATAGAACTGTAACTTATTTTTAAAAATAAGACGTCTACGAAAGATGGCAATAGAAGTTTTTAAATAATACACAAAGAGTTACCAGTTAATCTCCATGATATTATAAATTTTAAAAATGTGCCTTACTCGTTTAGAAAGCAACAGACTGTTGAAGTACTACAGGTGAGAACAACACAATTTAGACTTCATTCATTTAGGTATTATGCTAGACACGGCCGACACTCGGCTAACCGAGAGATTGGTCGGTTAATCTATATTGAGTATGCGGCTATATGGGAGATTGGTCTGTTAATCGGGTTGGTTATACGTCTGTTAAGAGTAAAACGCACAATTTAATGTTAAACTGTATCAAATATACAGATTTTTGGCATATTATAAGAACCAAATCAAAAAAAGAAAAGTGTCTGACAAAATGATATCTATCATAGAACATTTTCCACTTGTAAAAACATTTCATAGTCTACGCAGTTTTCAGTAAAATTAAAAGGCGTCGCGCAAGTATGTAGTATTTATGCTTATACGCATAGGAATTTTTTAATAAAAGTCGAAACAAACAATTTTAGATATCATTTAAAGGACACAAAATAGTACTTTGGGTCTAAAAAATAAATTTGCATTGGTGAATATTTCATAATTGTAATATAACGTGAATATTACCACGTTTAAGGTAGCACAATACAAAGATTTTTTTACCTCCAATCACTAACCGTTGAAATGCTGTAACTTTCTTATGAATGCATAGAAAATAATAAAAGAGGTATATATAGATAGATGAAAGATTAATCTTTTAAATGAATGCAATATTTTTATTATGCAATCATTATGTAATCAATTATTATGTAATTAGTGGCAAAATCTGGGTAAGTTCACTTGAATGAATTTAGCTCTATCATCTCTTTAACTATACAGAAAATTTTAACGAAATCTTAATCAACACATCATGGGCTTCAAAAGGGTGTCTCAGATTGTCTCTATTGTACTCCATTCTCTCATAAATCTCTAATTAGTGTAAACATCCTAACCACATAAAAGAAGATAATGTTTAATTAGGTGTAAAGTTTGTTCTATACATTCTATCTGAAATTTGAGACACCCTTTTGTAGATAATGGCCATAGGAACAACATATAATACAATCAACCCTCTAGGGATACCTATGCAGATGCTAATTTCATTTAAAAGTGGAAATTTGGTAGAAAATATTTTAGACACAGTTAACATTATAATTGGTTACATAATTGTTGCATAATACTAACATTGCATTTATTTGAAAGAGTAATCTGTTAGCTATCCAAAACTACCACTTTTAAAAACTTTCAAGCATTATATTAAGAAAGTTACAGCATTTTAAAACTTGGTAGTTGGAGTTATAAAATCTTTGTATTGTGCTACCTTAAGTGAAAATTATGGGAATAAAGTCTGTTAATTGGTTGGACAATTGAAATTGTGTCGGTTAAGAGTTATTTAGCCACAGTTATTTTTGCTACCTTTATATTTTCCCATAGAAAAAGTTAAGAATGACATGTTCCTAAGTAATAAAAAAAATGATAATACGGTGCAACAGTATCCTACGGAAGCGAATTAGCGCCACACATTTTTAAAAAAAATTTTCTTCCTATATTTGCGTTACAACGCAAACCTCAAATATCTTGATTGCAATTGTTCATTAAGTTTTGTAAAAAATGTCCGTCTGTCATTCATTTCGGTTGTGATTTACTAGTAAGAGCATTTTTATTTTGACTTTCTTTGCATTTTATTGAAGGGTGTCACTTCAATATAGCGTGATATAAATTGGCCGCTGGAAAATGCATGAATTTATTATTAATGTTTTCAATCAGCCTCAATTTTTGTGTCTGTTCAAAGTAGTACGTTCTCAAATCCGACTGAAAGTGTCTTTCTAATACAACACAGGGTACCGGTAAAATAAATATAAACTGTAATCTGTCCAGTGCATATAACGTGTTGTCATTCTCATATGCACATGATATTTGTCACTGGACGAAAAACCCTAATTCGTAAGCATCCTCCAATTGGTTCTTTATTTCTATTACTTAATCATATGTTGTTTACAAACAAAAGTAAAATCACAAAAATACTGAACTTAGAGGAAAACCAATTCGGAAAGTCTATAATCACATGGCAAAATCAAATAACAAAACATATCAAAAACGAATGGACAAGAACTGTCATATTCCTGACTTGGTACAGGCATTTTCAAATGTAGAAAATGGTGGATTAAACCTGGTTCTATAGCGCTAACCCTCTCACTTAAATGACAGTCTCATAAAATTCCGTTATATTTACATTGATGGCGTTAAATAAACAGACACAATAAATAAAATAGTCAAAATATGGGTACATCAGTCATCATCGTATAACAATTTTAAAAGGAACAATTTAACAGAACACAAAAACATCTCCTATCTACGAACACATTTATTGATTTGAGTGTCTGACATCAGAAAATTGTATACGTCACATAAATTTGTCGTTCAATGTGCATACAAACGATTTTAAAATTTTACATAGGCAATGTTAGTCATTCTCAAGAAGTAAATGGAAAGGAGCGAATGCAGCTACATTTGGTCATCTTAAGTTTTAATACATTTTATTCCGTTTAGTTCCTTTCTTCATAAGTGTAGAGGAGAACGGCAGTTGTCCGCATGTAAACTTCTAGCATTTGTCACCAATATGAGTACATCGCAATCCGTTACTGTTTCAACACCCAGGGGTGTTTCATGTGTGTATTCTTAAACAATTATTATTTTTTCTCTCTTTTTTAGCAATGCATCACTCTCTACTGTCCTTATCTATTATTCTATATTCTGCTACTCCATCCAGATTATCGTGTATACCATCGGAGGGTTCGGATTGGGGGTGTTGTTTATTTCTGTATTCTTTAAATTGTTATGTCACGTTTCTTTCGTGACGTTTTTTCCTTTTACCTTTTATTTATCTTACTCATTATTCTTTCTCTATTCTTGATATTTTAGCATCCCAATATATTTTACTTACTGATGTTCAGTTACATTACGACGTTTATCTCTGATTTATATACTGGTTACCAATGTAGATGACAAGTTGGTGTCATGCATGACAATTAAACAGAATCCACATGAAATATGCGACCATTCTTGGATAAAATTTACATTACTTTAATATTACACTTTTTGAAACCGTTTTTATCAATTTTCTATTTCCATTGTTTAAATTGTTCATTGTTCACAGTGGCGGATCCAGCCATTTTAAAAAGAGGGGGGTCCCAACCCAGAGTAAAAGGGGGGTTCCAAATATATGCTCCCATTCAAATGTATTGATCGGCAAAAAAAAGGGGGTTCCACAATGGTTCATGTGTTGTTTCCGTATATTTTAGCCGCTCGTCTTGAGCCAACCCATTTGATCCGATAACACCCCATATAGCAATAAAATTATACTTTTATTGCCATTCATAACTCTTAACAGACCAATTAACAGACCGGGTTTTATACATCCGACCCATTAACAGACCAGGTTTCAATTAAAGATTGATTTATGTCACCAAAATACAGATTTTCGTGAAGATTTTTCACACAATGATTTCAGTATGGTAAACAAACATAATGCCTGTCTTTTTTCGATGCTTAAAATATTGCATGCACGTAATTTCAACCAACGTGTCATTTTGCGTACAGTTTGTGTGTGTAAAATGTGTATAAATTTATTGATGAGTAACCCACCTTTTCATTTTATAGATCGTGCATTGAAGCTAGAAAAATAATAATTACACCACTGGATTCAGTACATTGAATTGTTTTGTTAGACATGAATATTTTTTATGATAAACATATATTTAAAAAGTTATACAGTGAAACATGCTGAACTTTCAATGATTTTCTCGATAACACCTGATTAACAGACTTTAGCCAACCCGATTAACAGACCAACCGCCGATATAGCCGCATACTCAATATAGATTAACCGACCAAACTCTCGGTTAGCCGAGTGTCGGCCGTGCTAGAGCTACACGCTGGAATGAGCTGCTTCTATATGAAAATTTTCGCATATATGCAATATAGCTGTCATACTTTGTATTTATAATGTGTATGTTTTGTATGTTCTATATGTCTTAATAGTGTATGGGTTGTTATCGTTATTACTGTCGGTTATGTTTGTAATGTTCATGTAACCCCGACTTAAAATTAAATTTTCTTTTCTATTCTATTCTGTATTTGGTATGTGCCTACCGTGCAAGGTCCTCGTGCATATTAGAAAGTTTTCACTTGACCTTGATCATGACCTCATCTAATTAATCAGGGAACAAGGTCATTTTCGTCAGGTCAAATCCATATCACAGATGTAAGAAGCAATATATCTGCTTTATTTGGTGTAGGAACGATTGTAAGGTGTTCAGTACAGTACATGTTCAACTTGCAGGTGTCCCCTGAATTAGACCATGGCCGAGTGTTCATGGTTCAGTTGTAGCATTTGGAATGACTATAAGGTTTCAATTATATGTCTGTCTAGCAGGTACTACCCGACCATGATCTCATTTTCATGGTTCATTGTTAATGAAGAGTTTTCATTGTTTGGTCTGTTTCTTGTATTAACTAAACGTAATAGGTCAATTTTATTCGGTGTATGACATTATTGTAAGGTGTCATATGTATTTCAAGCTGGGCTTATCTAACATTGACCTCATTTTCTTGGATCATGATAAGTGAATGTGATACTTTAAATAAAACTTTATTTTTAGGCAGTTAAGCTGCCTTATGCGAGCACCCTAGATTTGTGTTCTACCCAATAACTGCTGAAATTTGTGCCATTGTTATTATCTAGCTGGATATTATGTTATTTATAACTAATTGGACAGTTTTTTCATACTTTTGATTCTGGATTACAAAAAATATGACCAGAAAAACCTTAAAGATCGTCGAATCACCCACAAGTTTTGAAGTTGCACATAGGAGGAAGAGCACATTAGGAATCCTTATGTAGTTTATTATCCCCTGAGCTTTTGGCTAAGATGTCAAAGAACAAATGTATATAAACACATCGCCTAAAATCTCTAAAGACCGTTTGACTGAGTAGTTTTAAATAGATTTCCCAAATGGCAAAAGTCGTAGGAATATTGTTTGTCGTTAATACGTAGTCAACTAAAATGTACGTCAGAAGTCTATTAAAAAAGTTCAACTGTACATGCGGTTGGCGGCAATTTTAAATTAGAAGACGAAATTTTCGTATCTTTTCAATTTGTTTCAAATTAGCGGTGGTCCGATGTCCGCGACCCTCCACTTTTGCAGTCGAACTTTCGACTTGGTTACTATCTACGCCCGACATGCCCGACAGACCCTCCACTTGAAAGAAAATTAAAAAAATACCTTTGCAAACCTTTTTACCAAAGTCTCTAAATAAACGATCTCAAAACTTATTTTCATCAATATTATTCATGACAACGATGTTCATTTTGTCCAACCGCTAGCTTTAAATAATACATAAAATCGCCGACAATTAATGTGTAAAATCGTATCTGACTGACAAAACAACATTAAAATGGATGCCATGAGCAAATTCAATATCGGATTCGATTTCGGAAGCGGATAAGGGTAATTCCGGGTTTTGGCGATCAACTAAAAAAAATCCAGACAGGTGACAAAATATATCTATGCATGGTTAATCAATATAAACACTAGAATTGGGCCAAAAGATATATGTAAAAGAAAGAAAAAGCAGAAAATATTTTGTACAGAAACTCAAAGTTACGTTTTGACAAATTTTAATGTCAAAATCCAATACAATGTGACAGCTGGGAACAGTATATCTAACAATACAGATGTTCCTGGTGACAGTATTAATTTTCTTTATCAGTGATAAATGTTGATAATGCATGTAAGAAACTTTTAAAGTGTAAACATATTACTTCAATTTCAATGGGTATTTTTATGCCCCACCTACGATAGTAGAGGGGCATTATGTTTTCTGGTCACCTACGATAGTAGAGGGGCATTATGTTTTCTGGTCTGTGCGTCTGTGCATCCGTTCGTCCGTCCGTCGGTCTGTTCGTTCGTCCATCCGTTCGTTCGTCCGTCTGTCCCGCTTCAGATTAAAGTTTTTGGTCAAGGTAGTTTTTGATGAAGCTGAAGTCCGATCAACTTCAAACTTAGTATACATGTTCCTTATGATATGATCTTTCTAATTTTACAGCCAAATTAAACTTTTGACCCCAATTTCACGGTCCACTGAACATAGAAAATGAAAGTGTGATTTTCAGGTTAAAGTTTTTGGTCAAGGTAGTTTCTGATGAAGCTGATCAAGTCCAATCAACTTGAAACTTAGTACACTTGTTCCTTATGATATGATCTTTCTAATTTTAGTCAAGTTAAATTGTTGACCCCAATTTCACGGTCCACTGAACATAGAAAATGAAAGTGTGAGTTTCAGGTTAAAGTTTTTGGTCAAGGTAGTTTTTGATGAAGTTGAAGTCCAATCAACTTGAAACTTAGTACACATGTTCCCTATGGTGTGATCTTTCTAATTTAATGCCAAATTAGATTTTTTTACCCAATTTCACGGTCCATTGAACATGTAAAATAATAGTGCGAGTGGTTCATCCGTGTACTTTGGACACATTCTTGTTTTCTCATGTTTGATGGTTCAGTTGAAATAGCTGGAAGTTTCTTACTTTATTTTCACTAATAGTGCAACAAGATTATATGATACCTGAATGTAAGCAAATCATATGATATATAGGTGGTATCCTTTGGGCCACTCTACCCCCTCCTGTTTGATAACTTTGAAACGGATGAGATCCCCACCCTCAACCCCATATACATTCATGTATGGGACTATATAACTAATCAAATGCAATATAGGGGAATTCCATAGGGTCACCCCACCCCTTTTGTTTTAGAACTTAGAAACAGTCGAAATCCCACCCCTAAACCATATTTATTCATGTATAGAACAATATAATTAATCAAATGCAATACAGGGGAGTCCCAGGGGTCGCCACGCCCCTCCTGTTTGGGAACTTTGAAACAGTCGAGATCCCCATCCCTAAACCATATATATTCATGTATGGGACAATATAATAAATCAAATGAAATATAGGGGGAGTCCCTGGGGTCACCACACCCCTCCTGTTTGAGAACTTGGAAACGGTCGAGATCCCCACCCATAAACCATATATATTCATGTATGGGACAAATAAATCAAATGAAATATAGGGGGAGTCCCTGGGGATCACCCACCCCTCCTGATTGAGAACTTGAAAACAGTTGAGAACCCCACCTTTAAATTAAACCATATATATTCATGTATTGGACAAAAGAACTATCAAATGAAATATAGGGAGAGTCCTTAGGGTCACCCTACCAGTGGCGGATCCAGAAATTTTCATAAGTGGGGTCCACTGGCTGCCTTAGAGGGGGCCCGATCTCGTCACGCTTCAGTGATTCCATATATGAGCAACCAAATTTTTTTCTCAAAAGTGGGGGGGGGGGGGGGGGGCGGCGCGCCCCCCCCCCTAAATCGGCCTCTGCCTACCCCCTCCTGTTTGATAACTTGGTAACAGATGACATTCCCATCCCTCAACCATGTATATTCATGTATTGGACAATATAACAAATCAAATGAAATATAGGGGAAGTCACTGGGTCACCCCACCTCCTCCTGTTTGAAAACTTGCTAGACCTAACCAATGTCAGTCGATCATGGGAATGAATAATTATGGGAGCTTTATTTGGGAGACTTCGTAACAGCATTATGTTACAATTATTTCTTGTTTATTATAAAATTTTATTGGTGGAGAAAAATGAGTAGGTTTATAGAATTTACCTTAATTATATTTTGAATTATTTCTGGTCCTATGTTTTTTTTGATTTTAATATGACTCATTTGAAAGAAAACATATCCTTCAAGCCCAATAATGTTTGACCAATTCTTTTATAATTACCTGTCATTTCATTCCAAACTTAGACATCATGGACTGGGGGGGGGGGGGGGGGTGAAGGTGGGGGTCATTTACATTTACTATGGGCAGGTCAGTCAGACCTCACCTTTGATCTCTGTAGTAGTAAACATTTGTCTGATGTGTGTCTCATAACTTTTGTACTGTAGAACACAAATTCAGTTTTCTTTCCAGGGAAGCAAGTCAATTCATACTTTTACAAGTAACTTGAACTACTAACAATCAAATAATTCCAACGTTAACTATCAACTAGAAGTACTGCAATCATTGCGAACTTGTATCACTGCAGACTCATAACCATGAACAAAATATACTTGATATATGTGTTGCTTTTGAAAACTTTGATAAAATATAAATTATTTGCCTTAATGATTAATTCATTAAATGAACAGAAATTTACAATATATGAATGTTTTAAAAAATGTTTGTTCTTTTAAATCTTTAAAAAAAAATTGAAGCAACATTGCCACAGTTTTCATAATTATGTTTGCCTTGGTTTTTGGTTAACTGCCTACAGCGCTTACAGTGCTTTGATTACTATCAACATAAGATTAATGGTCAGTAAATTAGGTGAGGACAGGTGAGACAACTAGCCATGACGATCTTGCACGGTCGGTATTTCAGCGTGTGAACTAAAAAGTTCAAATTTCCACTGCAAGAGGAAGATTGAAGTTAGTCATGATAAAGCAAGTGCACACAACTGTAGTGTTATTATAAACGGTAATCTGGTAGCAGATAAAAGCCGCAGATCTATGTATACAGTATTTTCCCTATAGAAGTCAATCTTTTATATATTTGAGTGTCTGCTCAGGGGCGTATCCAGCAATTTAAAAAAAGGGGGGGGGGGGGGTCCAACTATATGCTCCCATTCAAATGCATTGATCGTCCAAAAAAGAAGGTGTTCCAAACCCCGGACCCCCCCCCCCCCCCCCCCCCCCCTGGGATACACCACAGCTGTCTTGTGTTTAATATGAAACATTGATCGGTAATATTAAGATAATTACATCATTACATCTGTCTTGTACCATGCTTCTTCTTACTACAATTTTTCACAGTGTAAACATTTTTTATGTTGTTCAGCTTAGTATAAAATGCAGATTTCAAGAAACGAACAGCAAAAAAGTTTCTGTTGTAATGACAAAACAATTGCAACCAGATTTCTTGATAGAGTGTAAATGTAAATTGCAACTTAAAAAATATTCCAGGGCTGACGTAATGTGAAAGGCAAACACATTATGTCTTGCAATACCTAAATAATCACATCAGCAGATAACACAACCAGATGCTCAGCAGGGCGCAGCTTTATACGACCGCAGAGATTGAACCCTGAATGGTTGCCTTTGGGGCAAGTATGGACACAACATTCAAGCTGGATTCAGCTCTAAATTTGGATTGTGATTAAATAGTTGACACAGCATTGGTTTCTGACACAGAATGAATGTGGTCTAATGAACTTAATTTTTTGTTTTACCTTTGAGCAATTCACTATGCTGTTGAATATTAATCCTCTCAAAAAAATTGAAGAAATTTTCTTTTTATTTATGAAATCTGGAATGAGAAAAATTGACCCCCTCCCCAAATTATTTTTCACATCCCCCTTTCCCTTATTCCAAAACTGATCTCAATTCAAATTTCTAATGGCCCCTAGCAATAACTACTCATTTAAATACATCATGAAATATTAAAATGTAAAAAAAAGTGCTTGTTATCACTGAATGGTAAAGATTGTTTTAATTTATCAGTTGGTAGTAAAAGTGAATATACATTGTATATTGTATAAATCAATGATTTAAGTTGATTCAACTACTATTCTGGACAAAGAAAGATAACTCCAATTGAAAATTTCTTGCTATTGCGCAATATTGTGCAATTAGATATTTCTTGCTATTGCGCAATACTGTGCAATTGAAAACACTTGCCATTGCACAATACTGTGCAATTGAAGATTTCTTGCTATTGCACAATAATGTGCAATTGAAGATTTCTTGCTATTGCTAAATATTGTGCAATTGAAAATTTCTTGCTATTGCACAATACTTCATATATTAATTTTGGATCCTGATTTGGACCAACTTGAAAACTGGGCCCATAATCAAAAATCTAAGTACATGTTTAGATTCAGCATATCAAAGAAGCCCAAGAATTCAATTTTTGTTAAAATCAAACTTAGTTTAATTTTGGACCCTTTGGACTTTAATGTAGACCAATTTGAAAACGGGACCAAAAATTAAGAATCTACATACACAGTTAGATTTGGCATATCAAAGAACCACAATTATTCAATTTTTGATGAAATCAAACAAAGTTTAATTTTGGACCCCGATTTGGACCAACTTGAAAACTGGGCCATTAATAAAAAAACTTAAGTACATTTTTAGATTCAGCATATCAAAGAATCTCAAGGATTCATTTTTTGTTAAAATCAAACTGAGTTTAATTTTGGACCCTTTAGACCTTAATGTAGACCAATTTGAAAACGGGACCAAAAATTAAAAATCTACATACCAATTAGATTCGGCATATCAAAGAACCCCAATTATTCATTTTTTGATGAAATCAAACAAAGTTTAATTTTGGACCCTTTTGACCCCTTATTCCTAAACTGTTGGGACCAAAACTCCAAAATCAATCCCACCCTTCCTTTTACGGTCATAAACCTTGTGTTTAACTTTCATAGATTTCTATTTACTTATACTAAAGTTATGGTGCGAAAACCAAGAAAATGCTTATTTGGGCCCTTTTTGGCCCCTTATTCCTAAAATGTTGGGACCAAAACTCCCAAAACCAATCCCATTGGCAACCTTCCTTTTGTGGTCATAAACCTGGTCTTAAAATTTCATAGATTTCTATTCACTTTTACTAAAGTTAGAGTGCGAAAACTAAAAGTATTCGGACGACGACGCAGACGTCGACGCCAACGTGATACCAATATACGACCAAAACATTTTCAATTTTTGCGGTCGTATAAAAACGCTAATTGATTGTAATTAAGTCACGCCAACAATATATACGTTTTGTCAGTTTATGTTTTTTAACACAAACAAAGAATTGAGAAAAAAACATATATTTTCTATGAAAAAAAGACAAAGTAATTAAAACAATTAAAAAGAATAAACGGTTATATAAAATAAGTAAGTTATAAGTTATAAATAATTACAATTAAAAAGTCAAAAGTTTATATATAGATAAGTAAGTTATAAAAAGTGTTTGCTCTCCAATATAATATTATATAATATTATATATATGTTAAAAAATGCATGCTAATAAATATATAAACATCAATATATACGTTTTATATGAATGAGTTTTGAACAAATAAAATGTTTGTTGATTATAAAATGGTTACACGCCAGTTTTTTCCATCGCAATCATTTCAGGAGAAGCAGCAGGCGTTAAGTTGGTCACGTGTTGACCACCTGAAGCACTTCCGGTCATATGTTCTTGAAACGAAGGAGTGTTCTGTACTGATACCATATTCTGCAGTTCCTTTGATTTATGAATATTCCAGATTTGAATGACAATGTCTTTCACCAAGATATCAGATGATATATCGCCGATCATTTTTAAAACCATCACACCATCTTGCCCTATCGTAGTACCACTGAAAGAACTGACCTCAGCTGACGTGACAGAAATATTTGACATACTCAAGTACTTCTTAATGTATCTGAAATAATAATCATAAATATGTTAGTGAACGACCATTAACTTCATGTGGGAGGATATTTTATTCCTTATTGAAAATCGGATCCCCAATTTGAGAAAAAAAAAAAATAACATGGTCAAGCTGATGACAAAAATCAATATTCTGAATCCAGATTTTTTTTTTAAATGTTGATAGCGTGGAAAACTTAACAAAAATAGATTATGATAAATGTACCAGAGTTTCATGTTACGAAATTCTGAAACTCTCTTCCAACCACAGTGTGAATCAAGTAAAACTCATCGCAAAAAGGTTTAGGAATGAAAGGTGTATCTAGATAATGAGATTCGTTGATATATTTATGTAGTTAAGAGTCATTAGTTGTTAACGGTAGCACGCGCAGTTGTTCAAGTATGGACGATTTTCATTTATACTCAGGACGAATAGCCCTTATGATTTGTACATTAACGTTCTGTAATGTATACACGCGTCGTGGTATGATTGCCAATGACACAACTCTTCACAAGAGACAAAAAGACTGTTTTGAGACATTTGTCTGATATAGTCAAAAAATGCATTTAATGTGGAATTGTGACATTTCTAAATTTCGTTGCTGAAATAAACCACTTAAGACACAATTAACCTTGACTGAAAGGCGATAGACAAGCGAACGAAACATGTTACCCTTTTCACGTTTCATTGGATGAAAAATAATAACAAAGCGAAAGTTATATCATACCTTTGTCTCACCATAGGAAATAATGACTTTACAAGAAACAACATCCCACTGGTACCGGCCGCTATACAAACTACCAGAAGCCAGATCCAAACAAAGAAACAGATTTGTTCGTTAAATTCGTTGACCGGTACTAGACACTGAAACATGTACGACTGCACTTTCGACAATAAAATAAATTTACTGTTACACAATACCTCTCGTGGAAATACAGGCGAATACGCTATTGTTGAATAATTTGTGTTGATTATACTTTCAAACACAAAATGGCCATAAGAAGTGACATTTGGGGGTGATAAATATCCTTCTAGAATGATCAACTGTGTAGCTGCATTGACGAAAAACAACAATTTCACAAATGCTAGTAATACTGTTAAAATACCAAAAGGTAGGACCCTAAGCAAACGTTCACTAAACTCTTGATGAAGATATGAACCTATCTCTATTGCAAAATATTTTCGGTCGTCTGCAGAATATTGCCTGTAGTCTTGTATCATTTTTGTAAGCTTCTGGCATCCAAACCCAAAACTTGACTCACAAATCCTTAAAATGATGTCGGGTAACAAAAACAAAAGTGCCTGCAGGAATAAAATTAAAGGAAGCCACTGGTACAGAGTTCGTGTGCCGTCTTCGTTTGCACTGTCCTTGTTATCCATTACTTCAAGAATATCTACTGAATCTGAGGAAGATCCTTGTCCATATAACTCAGAAGTTTTAATTTGTCTGGATAACCAACATGATTCGTCAGTAAAGTCGTTCCAATGTCGTGGAAATTCGGGTGGTGTTTTGCAAATAAAGTTTGGTCCCCTGTAATGACGCCAAACAGTCAGAAGTGCTATATCAACAGAAGTAGAAAAGTCCAAGTACTGCTTAATCTGTCAGCCCAGCTTCCGTAGTTAACCGTTGGTTTGTAAAAGTTGAAAATCATTTTACCAAAACAATTGTTCAAAACCTAAAAATGTAAAAATTGTTTTATTAAACTGTACGTTACGAGTGTTATCATCAAAAGTCTAAGGCCGTGTTCACATTGACCTAAACTTGGTGTTGTATTAGTGTAACTCACACATAAACTAAACATGATTGCGTTCCCATTGATCAAACTCAATGTTTACATGTAGTTTAAATCATGTTTTGTCTACATGCATTCGATAGTCGATGTAGGTCTTGTGTAGGTTAAGTATTGTAATGGAAAAATGAAGTTTATTCGTTTTCATTCATATAGTTTATTAGTTAATGTATGTAAGTTCTACTTTGTAAACTATTTTATATAAAATTATTGTTTAACTGTTCTATACAATTTAATTCAAAGCGTAGGATATTTCAAATTTACATCCCAGCTCCTTTGTTCTAACAGGGGTGATCTGAGCCGGATCACCCCTACCAGATCACCCCAGTTTTTAGTTTTGCATGCTTTCCTATGTTCTGTAACATTTTGGCGGGAACGTCAAATCCACTATAAAACTTATAACTAATAATACAGAAAAGACTATCTATCAAAATTCACGTAGAAAAAATCCAGTGTATATGCTGGGATTCGAAACCAAGACATTTAGCATATCAAGCCACGACACATACCACTAAATCCAGGACGACTGGATACGAATTAACAGCAATTTAACATACTTAAAGGAAGCAATATATTTTTATAAGTGGGGCGAGTTGGCAGACCTTTATTCAGTGGGGTTTAAACCTTTTTCGTTAATAAGTGAGTTGTCAGACTGATTGTTCAATTTGATTTAACACTTTTTAAAAAGTGGGACGAGTCGGTAAACAAGAGTGGGGCGACTTTTTTATAAAGTGGCGATATAGTGTGGGCCGATTGGCAAGTGGGGCGAGTTGATATTGTTTGATATCTACTCATCGTGTTCGAGGGTCATAAAGGGTATACATCATATAGTAATATATAAAGTATATTAAAATGGTTGTGTGGCGTTCTAAACTAGATTTTATGAATTGTAAATGGTTTTTCGTCTAATCTAAAGCAGCTGGGATGTAAAATAGGTATCCCAATTGGAACCCCCCTTTTTTGTTGGCCGATCAATGCATTTAAATGGGGACATATAGATGGAACACCCCTTTTTAAAATGAGTGGATCCGCCCGTGGTGCTAATTTAAACAAAAACATTTGGGTGATGGCGTTGAAAAGTAAATAGTTAATATACTCAAAAAAGAACATACCGCCCCCTTTATAAAGCAAAATATTCGGTCAATAAATGTTTTCTTCAGTATATGGACATTAATAGTATTTTGGACAATGCTGAAAGTAAAGAAAGGATGATACTGACGTGAACATTTCAATAACCAGATGCTCTGCAGGGCGCAGCTTTATACGACCGCATAGGTTGAACCCTGAACGGTTGGGGCAAGTATGGACACAGCATTCAAGCTGGATTCAGCTCTAAATTTGGATTGTATTTAAATAGTTGACACAGCATAGGTTTCTGACACAGAATGAATGTGGTCTAATAAACTTAAAATTTGTTTTTTGCCTTTGAGCAATTCACTATGCTGTTGAATATTAATCCTCTCAAAAAAATGTTTGAAGACATTTTCTTTTTATTTATGAAATCTGAAATGGGAAAAATTGAACCCCCCCCCCCCCCCCTCAATTTTTTTTCACATCCCCCTTTCCCTTATTCCAAAACTGATCTCAATTCAAATTTCTAATGGAGTTTGCGACAATAACTACTCATTTAAATACATCATAAAATATTAAAATGTAAAAAAAGTGCTTGTTATCACTGAATGGTAAAGATTGTTTTAAATTATCAGTTTGTAGTAAAAGTGAATATACATTGTATATTGTATAAAACAATGATTTTAGGCAGCAACCATTTGATTTTCGGTGGGGGGGGGGGGGGGGGGGGGGCTATGGTTTTTTTTCTGGACAATCTATTTTTTTTGGCGACAAGTCGGAAACAATTTTTTTCTTTCAATTTTAGCATTACATATAGTGGCAGGTGAGGGTGAAACAAACAATTTTTTTTCTCCGGTTCAAAAACAAATTATTTTTTTCTCCAAAAACTGGAAACAAACTTTTTTTCCAAAAAAAAAACATAGCCCTCCCCCCCCCCCCGAAAATGAAATGATTGCTGCCTTAGTTGATTCAACTTCTATTCTGGACAAAGAAAGATAACTCCAATTGAAAATTTCTTGCTATTGCGCAATATTGTGCAATTAGATATTTCTTGCTATTGCGCAATACTGTGCAATTGAAAATACTTGCTATTGCACAATACTGTGCAATTGAAGATTTCTTGCTATTGCGCAATATTGTGCAATTGAAAATTTCTTGCTATTGCACAATACTGTGCAATTGAAGATTTCTTGCTATTGCTGAATATTGTGCAATTGAAATTTATTTGCTATTGCACAATACTTAATATGATAATTTTTTATCCTGATTTGGACCAACTTGAAAACTGGGCCCATAATCAAAAATAAAAAAGTACATGTTTAGATTCGGCATATCAAAGAAGCCCAAGAATTCAATTTTTGTTAAATCAAACTTAGTTTAATTTTGGACACTTTGGACTTTCATGTAGACCAATTTAAAAACGGGACCAAAAATTAAGAATCTACATACACAGTTAGATTTGGCATATCAAAGAACCCCAATTATTCAATTTTTGATGAAATCAAACAAAGTTTAATTTTGGACCCCGATTTGGACCAACTTGAAAACTGGGCCAACAATCAAAAATCTAAGTACATTTTTAGATTCAGCATATCAAACAACCCAAGGATTCAATTTTTTTAAAAATCAAACTAAGTTTAATTTTGGATCCTTTGGACCTTAATGTAGACCAATTTGAAAACGCGACCAAAAATTAAGAATCTACATACCAATTAGATTCGGCATATCAAAGAACCCCAATTATTCATTTTTTGATGAAATCAAACAAAGTTTAATTTTGGACCCTTTTGACCCCTTATTCCTAAACTGTTGGGACCAAAACTCCCAAAATCAATCCCAACCTTCCTTTTATGGTCATAAACCTTGTGTTTAACTTTCATAGATTTCTATTTACTTATACTAAAGTTATGGTGAGAAAACCAAGAAAAATGCTTATTTGGGCCCCTTTTTGGTCCCTAATTCCTAAACTGTTGGGAACTCAACTCCCAAAATCAATCCCAACCTTCCTTTTGTGTTCATAAACCTTGTGTTTAAATTTCATTGATTTCTATTTAATTATACTAAGTTATTTTGCGAAAACCAAGAATAATGCTTATTTGGGCCCTTTCTTGGCCCCTAATTCCTAAACAGTTGGAACCAAAACTCCCAAAATCAATCCCAACCTTCCTTCTATGGTCATAAACCTTGTGTCAAAATTTCATAGATTTCTATTTACTTAAACTAAAGTTATAGTGCGAAAACCAAGAAAATGCTTATTTGGGCCCTTTTTGGCCCCTTATTCCTAAACTGTTCGGACCAAAACTTCCAAAAACAATCCCAACCTTCCTTTTGTGGTCATAAACCTTGTGTTTAAATTTCATAAATTTCTATTTACTTAAACTAAAGTTATAGTGCGAAACCCAAAAGTATTCGGACGACGACGAGCGACGACGACGACGACGCTGACGCCAACGTGATACCAATATTCGACCAACATTTCTTCAATTTTTGCGGTCGTATAAAAATAAGACAGGAAATAAGTAAATAAAATAGCAAGGTTTATGACTTTGATGCTATTATTTAGCTCTAAATTCTATTTTATTCGAAAAAAGGCTATAATTATGGCTTAACTTAATGAACTGATACTTTCTTAACAGATTTTTCCCAGCAGTGGGAGTATTTTTACTGTCAAGTTCAAGGTTTCATCTTTCAGATTTTGTAATAAAATTCTACTGTTCGCTATAAAAATTTCACTGTTTGGGGGTGTTGAAATTAGTGGGGGTTATAAGAATAATGATACTTAAAGAAGTGATTTTTTGGAAGGAAATTGAGGTATGATACTTAAACAAGTGATTTTGATGTCATTATCCCAGATTCAGTACAAGGTCATCACCGGACATGTTGGTTCTGATAAGTTTAGAAACATAATTAGTCCCTGGATCATTAGTATTCTATATTTAAAAACTACAATAAAATTAAATCACTTAGCCTAGTGGTTTTGTACTACTTAAATAGGTGATTATTAAAGAAAGACAACTCTTACTTTCAACCTTTATGAACATAATGTTACTTGAATCAGTGATTTAGAAAATCACTCATTTAAGTAAGTCCCCTGACTGATCTAGGAGAAAATCATTCAACTTATGTCACCAATTTTGGGCGGTAAGCTGCGATTGGATCATATAGTAACACGTGTTATCCCGATCAACACTTGCAGATCTAGAGACGAGCATGAATTTAAAAAAAATTTAAAGTATATTCCTGAATATATATAATATTAAGACAAAATCCATGTTTTTCATAAATATTTCATTCACTAATGAAGTAGGAAATTCATTCTTTTGATACCTTTATATTGTTATCGAATTTTATATCAGTGGCGGATCCATGTCTAAATCCAGAACAAAACAGGGGGGGGGGGGGGGGTCCAACTTTATGTCCACATTTAAATGCATTGATCTTCAAAAAAAAGGGTTGTTCCAACCCCCGGGACCCCCACCACTGCATATTAAATTCATGTATTTGGCAACAAACGCGCGATTTTTACGATTTTTTAAAAGGGGGAATGGGGGGATTGAATGGCTCATCCTGCATTTTTCATCAAAAATAAAGATCACAGCCTGTGTATTTTAAAATGAATTAGCCGCCCCCCCCCCCCCCCTTCCCCCCGCTTTCCGTTTTATTCATAAAATCAAACGTTATCTTACTTACCACTAAAATATTCCTTATATATTACTTTTTTACGAAGTTGCATTTTAAAAAGTCTTAAATGTGTACAACATTTATCTTTTACTTGAAATGGTTCTTTTTTTTTTATCAAATTATTAGATTCCTGATTTGTTTTTCTTGAAAAATCTCGGTTGAAGGGAAATGAAAAAAAAATGTGTTTATACTATAACTTACATTTACTGCTTTATACTCCAGCGACAAACTAAATATGAAGAACTCAGATTGAGCATAACAAACCATTAAATTTGATTGACACAGAGAATTCTCGGTTAAAGTTCATATCATGTAATCTGATCTTCATCAGCCGAAGTTGGAATTTGTGTGCACGCCTGATGAGATAGATACACATGGTTTCAATATCCATGATATCTAAGCAAAATAACAGGTCAAGATTTTATTGCTGGTCATTAAAAATATTTCTGATACATAAATTTATGGAAAAGTGCAAAAAATAGTTACTGTTGTAAAGTAAAGTATTTTGAAGATTTCTTTACTTTTTAAAATAAGGTCCAGCATTTAAAATAGGAGATATATACTTAGTAAACAGTTTGAGAATTTATCAAATGGAAAAGTTCAATCCTCTCTGTTTGATTTTATATGTATGTTGATTTGTATGAAAAAAAACCATATCATTCATTTTATATAATTCATTTTGATAAAATGCTTCTAGGGCGCAGCTTGATACGACCGCAGATATTGATTTGATATTTGGTATCTATAGTTTCAACATGACAATTTACACATCTAGTTCGAATTTTGTTTTCGGGAAGAATGAATTTTAACTGGTAGGGGACCATGTATTGCCATGCAATACTCTCAGAACGCTGAATACAATCCATGCTGGTCTGTGTCCACACTTGTTTTAAAATATTTTTTAATTTCGACTATTTTCGCGTTTTTTATATTAACATAAATATACTAGAAATAACCTACATTTGCCATTTACTATCTATGGCTATTCAAGTTTCTAAAATGTTTAGTCTTGCTTAAAGTATTATTACTTGAAACGTCGTACAAGTCAGATAAAAAACAAAAGTAACAAAAGAAACAGACCGGTTACAACCGTTGACGGATAGTTTTTCTGCACTTGTAGTCAGGTCGGCTATCGCCTCGGATCTTGACCTGACTACTCGTGCAGAAAAACTATCCGTCAACGGTTGATTGTTAAAAGGCTATTTTTTGTAGTATTTGTGTAATAGACATTACAAGAACTTTAACTGTGACACCTACTAACCGTTAAATAGTAATATTTTCTTAGCATCTGAATGAGCTCTATAGAACTGTCGCAATTAGTTAGTGCTATTTATCTATAGTCGTAAAGTCGCCACTGAAGAACACTTAAAGTTTCTGGTTATTCTAACATGTTTAACATTCAAAGATAAAGACAGAGTAAATGTATTTTCTGGTCAGTTTTAAGGTTGTTGCTCGATGTGAAAATTTGGTTACATGTTTGCAATATATAAATATTGTATATGAACTCGATGTTGTCTTTTTAATTCATATTGAGGTGTAACATTGATACCGGTAAGTAACTTATATTTTAATTCAAAAGTTTAACTTAACAGTATTTATTATTGTTATTATTTGATATTTAATTAGAATTGTTTGTTGTATATAATTATTGTTTTTAACTTATTTTAACTTTAAAATTGTACTTTGAAATTATATTGATGTTTTGTTTATTAAATAAATAGCGAGTTTCTTGATATTCTAGGTGTCAGTCGATCCCGGCCTGCCTCTATATCGGCAGCAATGCCATGTACCATCCTTGGCATTGTCACAGCTAGTTTTGCCAACAAGTAAAATCCAACATCAGCTCTCACACATGTAGTTCGTGTGTCGAGAGGCTAAGGGAAAACAGTTAGCAAACCAAGATACAGTACACGATTATCAATCTACTTTTTGTTATAATATAAGTGTACACAAAACTAGGCCATTCAGAACTTTAATTTTCCCATCCACTCAATATGAACAGACACTCTACATCTGAAAGGTCTTAATTTTAAGTCCTGATAGGTAGTTTTTCATGATGTTTTTTTTCTGATACGTATAAAAAAAATCTCCCCATCCATCCCCATCCATCCCCATCTGTCAGAAATTAACTGGAATGGTCCATTACGTCGGTCGCTATAAAAAAAAATCCAAACACTTCGGTGTTGACATGAATATCAATAATGACTTGTGGTCATTTTTATAAATTTCCTGTTTTCAAAACTTTGAATTTTTTTAAAAACTAAGCATTTTCTAATCCCAGGATAGATTACCTTAGCCGTATTTGGCACAACTTTATGGAATTTAGATCCATCAATGCTCTTCAACTTTGTACTTGTATAGTTTATAAACATCTTGATTTGAATGTCATTGATGAGTCTTATATAGACGAAACGGGCGTCTGGCATTCTTAAATTATAATCCTGGTACCTTTGATAACTATTGACTTGAAAGAAGAATTTGAATAAAACTTACCTTCACACCAGTCTCCTCGTATTTCAATGGATACACAGATGTGTACTACTTAGCAGATTATCTATTAATAGCAAGCACTTTGAATTTACTATGAAGTTTCAAAGAATCATTATTAGATTTCAACATAACTGACACACAGCCATATGTACAAGTTACAGTATATACAGTATAATCCGAAACCAAAATGTTTTTTAGATAATTTGAGAGACGTCGACATTTTATAGTTATATGTAATTACTGTATTTACATATAATTATTGTTTAATAGTTTTTATCAAATGTTCCATTTACAGACATCCCAATTCCCTTTCCTTCATAAGAGACTTTGCATTATTTTTTATCATGAAACGTTATTATAAAACAAACACCATGCATGTTATTTAATTGGTGTCCTGGATTTTTGTCATGGCTCTGAAATGAAAACCCATCCAAATAAAAAAAACACGTAAATATCACCATGGTCATCGGACGACATATTGATAGTTCAACACTAACCACAAAATGAATATCAAATATTTTTCCGTCAATTATAAGCACCATTATTGAAAATAATCTCTAAATTATCGTACTAACTCTCTTTCAATGTTAATAGAGGATCTTCTTTAATCTGTAAATGGCTTATTTCAGCAGGAATAAACGAAATAGGTTACAGCTTCATTGGTTAAATGTTACATTAACGTATATGTTTGATACTGAAAAACTGTTTTGACGCCATTCTGTCAATTATTTTCTTCTTTAATACAAAAACCGGTCGTCCTTTCAAATTTTCCAATCGGTCGACACGGTTGGTTTGGCTGCGAGATATGTCCTTGCTGGTAATTTGGTCCCTGATTTTTTTTCAGAGACCAGCGCAAGAGACTTTCGCCCTGAACGATGCTGGTGATCGTTGACTATTAGTTTATGTAAACCAAGACAAAAATACTATTTCAGACGTTTTTGTCGAGCCTGCAACTTTTGTTGCAGAAAGCTCGACATAGGGATAGTGATCTTGCGGCGTTAGCTAACTTCTTAAAAGCTTTATATTTTGGAAGGTGGAAGACTTGTATGCTTCATACTTTGTATATAGATGCCTCATGTTACGAAGTTTCTGTCAGTCACATGTCCAATGTCCTTGACTTCATATTCATGGTTCAGTGACTTCTTGAACAAAAATATGTGTTGTAATGTTAAAATCTCTCTTATTATAAGTAATAGGATAACTATAATTTGGTATGTGCGTACCTTGCAAGGTCCTCATGCCCGTAAGACAGTTTTCACTTGACCTCGCCTCGACCTCATTTCATGGATCAGTGAACAAGGTTAAGTTTTGGTGGTCAAGTCCATATCTCAGATACTATAAGCAATAGGTCTAGTATATTCGGTGTATGGAAGGACTGTAAGGTGTACATGTCAAACTGGCAGGTGTCATCTGACCTTGACCTCATTTCCATGGTCCAGTGGTTATAGTTAAACTTTTTTGATTTGGTCCGTTTTTCTTATACTATGATAGGCAATAGTTCTACTATATTTGGTGTATGGAATGATTGTAAGGTATACATGTCTGGATGACAGGTGTCATCGACCTTGACCTCAGTTTCATGGTTCAATGAGTCTTGCCATGCTTTGTTTGAGCTTGAATGTTTGTCCTAATAATAAATATGTTTACTATGTATTACATTCAGGTATGCAGATCAAATTTATTCGTTCATAGTGTGTTAATTTACGTTTTTTTTTATTGAGTAGCCTTCAATGAGATTTTATCGTTGTTTTCTGTGTTGTGATGTTGTACTATTGTTTAGAAAAAGGGAGAAGTTTGGTACCATTAAAAGTTTAATCCGCTGCAAATATTTGCACCTGTCCTAAGTCAGGAATCTGTGTCAAAATTAAGTTTTTGAGTTTTGGTCAATTTTTCTAGTACTATATGCAATAGGTCAACTATATTTGGTGTATGGAAATATTTTATGATCTATATGTCAGTCGCACAGGTTTTATTTGACCTTGATCTCATTTTCACGGTTCATTGCGCAGTGTTAAGTATTTGTGTTTTGGTCTGTTTTTCTTAATTCATAAGCAATAGGTCAACTATATGTGTTGTATGGAAGAATTGTTAGCTGTACATGTCTGTCTGGCATGGTTCATCTGAACTTGACCTCATTTTCATGGTTCATTGACCAATGTTAAGTTTTCTTGGTTAATGTTGAGTTTATGTGACAGTTGAAAAAAAGCTTTATAATTTAGGACTATCAACGTAATATCAATGATTAGTATAAAGAAGGCGAGACATTTGTAACCTACAGTAGTAAAGGACTCAGAGCGGTATCAAACAAACGTCTCTTGACAGCAGGTAAAACGACTAGATACGATGGAAATTTTAATCTATCCAAACTACAAACATGTTCATATTTATATCATTCTATAACAATGTGAATTAAAGCTATTATATGAATTGTAATGATCCTATTTACAATTCAAACTCGCCTTTACTTCCGTTATCGGAATTAAATCAATTAAAGGAAAAGTTCAGCATAATTTAGATAATCACATATTGAAACATTAAAATAAATGTGGTCATCCGTATTTAACTGGGCATAATTTGAATAAGTAGTTAATTGCAATATAAGGTTAATATAGTCATTAAATTCTCGCTATAGTCTATAATTGTCTATATTTTATTTTTAACAGTCAGACCATGTAACAATGGAGTCCGATTTGGACATTTCAGAGGGTGTAACCTCTTCTGACAGTGACCACGAAATGGCAAGTGGGGCACACGGTAACGGAGCATTTGAATATAAAAAGACAAATGAAACTCCTGAGACTGATTTAAATATTCTTCTGACTAAACCGGTCTTAGCTGCCTGTTCCAAATAAAAAAATGAAATAAAATAAATAAAGTATATATTTATGATTATTAAACATGAATACATTGTGTTTCTCAGAATGGAAACTAAAAATGAATATAATCTCTTGGACACCCCTGGTTTTTGCATAGATAACATGCCGTGCATGTATTTAGTTGCAGATGGATTGGCAATCAAGGCTCCCAATAATTTATTCACTCACTCTCAATTAGTAAATAAAGAATGGGCTACTAAAAATAATTTACTTGTAATCAATAATTTAAGTACCTTAGTCGATTTGAAAGAAATCCTTGATGATATTTGTGAAGCTAAAATAATAAGACAATGCCATTACGTAACTTTCATTAAATTATGTCACAAATTAAAAGTCGAGGACGATTTTATAAAAAGACTCACCTCTTGAAGAAATAAATTTTGACAACCTTTCCGATTTTAATCACGCGCTATACCTAATGACAAGAACCAAATATATAGGTTTATTAAAGCATATTTTCCACCAGAAAATGGGTACACCATATAAAGAGGAATATGCCTCTAATCATAATGTCTTTAAAACAATTTAAATCATAAAAGTAAAAGGCCAGACTTTTATTTTACATAAATATTCTTTTCCAAGAATGATGAAGCTTGGAATATTCTCCAGTAATATTTGTTGCATAAGTTCAAGAACTGTTTGAGTTCATTAACCCAACCTCATTTTCACAAACTGATGTGATATAACCAGTCCAAACTCTGCTTGAAATAAATAAATATCAAATAATTTATAAATAAATGTTATTTTTCAGAATGATGAAGCTCAGAGTCTTATTCCTAGTTCTCTTGGCATGCCCTGTTAAAATGTCTTTCATAAGAGAAAATGTTGTTTTTAAAAAAAAAAAGAGATAACTACGACGCGAGCCAGATGGCTAGTTGCTTTTGAGATAGGTTTAACCCCTATCAAACGTTAATAACGACGCTTGAGGAACATTTGTCAGACACAGCTTATGGTGTGTCTGAGGAACAATTGAAGTATTGGCAACAGTAACGAAGAGACCCTGGTAGATATTTGAGATACGAAAATACTATCAGTATTTTAAAACACGAAATTTCCAATTTAAATTTAACACAAACATTTCTTCTTAACGAATTGAAAGATATAAAGTCGTTTCAGGAAGTAAAACCAAAGCGAGGTAAACGTGCACTTATCCCTATTGTTGGAAAAAGCACTTTCGTTTCTGTTCGGACTAATTTGTTCGGAGGATCTCGAATCAATACAAAATAATATAAATAAACTAGCTGAAAATCAAAAACACATTACGCATGTCTTGTCGGAGAGTCTCTCGGTTATGAAGCTGTCTCAAGGTCAAATTACGGAAAATAGAAAAAGCATAAATCAAATTATCAACAATTCAAATAATGTCAAGAATTTTAGTTTAGAGCTTTCTCGAGATGTACAGGATTTAGATAATTTTGTGAGATTGTATGCAATTAGGTAGTGGTCGAACTGGTAATGGTCAAACTGGTTATGGTCAAATGGTAGACCGGATGGAGAAGGTGATGGTTAATCCAAAAGGCAATGGACCGGAAAACAGAGATGAGCATGTCGCTGCCTCTGCACCCTCCAAAGATGTCCTTTTCTATTAAGCAGTTGTATCCTAGGATAGGTGATCAACGTACTGAAGTGATGCTTTGAAGGGACCGAATTATGTATATACGATGTACCAGAAATATACCAGAAATATACATGGATAACAATATTTAACATATATAGACATATAACGATATAAACACTATACGACGATGAATAACAATTTCAACTTACGGCGAGGAACAATTCGAAGTGATGGACACAAGAAGTACTAACTTTATAACAATTTCAACTTACGGCGAGGAACAATTCGAAGTGATGGACACAAGAAGTACTAACTTTATAACAATTTCAATTTACGGCGAGGAACAATTCTAAGTGATGGACACAAGAAGTACTAACTTTATAACAATTTCGACCTACGGTGAAGAATGGAAAAATAAACAAATAATTCCTACAAAAGTGTTAACAGTTTGGACTCAAAGAAAAAGCTATCTGAAGATATCTTTTCTTTTGTTGGGGACGAGTGTAACACTATCGTGTTCCAGAAGGATGATACATATTACAAACATTTTAAATTAAAAATGCTTGTAATAAGTATCATCCTTCTGGAACACGATAGTGTTACACATTTCAGCATGTGCACTCTTGTCTTGATTATATAGCAGATACAAATAGATAGTTCTTATGGGATTAAAGATAATTATAAGCAACTAAAACTATTGTCACCTAAAGCTTCATGATCAGTATGCGAAAAACATAATTATGTGCTAATTCTTAGAACATCAGAAACTTAAAAAAAAAGAGATATAAATGCTCCTAGAGTCCTCTTTCTATACCCAAAGGCGGCACCGTAGCAAAACATGTATCTAAAAATTGTGCTTTTTACGGTAAAGACATACCCTAGCTGATTGTGTGCTGATTCCGGATACGAGTTAAGATTTAACCGAATTTAAAACGACATAGAATATATAGTTTTATCTGTGTCTCGTGCTACCAGACTTTCTTTAGACACTTGAGCTATCGATGAAAATAAAACTCGGAATAGGTCTTCAAATTATTTTGGCGAACAATGGTGTTTCTCTTTGAATGCAACGATTCGTTTGATTGGTCTATTTCAAATGATTTTACAAGTATAGATATAGAGTTTGACTGACCCACTGGTATCTTTCGTCCCTCTATTATCTTACCACTGTTGCTTCTAATTCTTCCTTAAAAATATAAATAATCGATCTAGCTAGTTTAGTATGGCGTTCATTATCACTGAACTAGTATATAAGTTACAGTAAATATAGGGTGAAATTAGGAATTACACGTAATTACTAAACATTTCAGTAAATACCTGTAATTACTAGTCAATTTAGTAATTACATGTATTTACTAGTTGTTTCAGTGATTACTGGTATTCACTCATTTTTTTTGGTCATTTTTACAGCTATTTACTAACTTCATATTTTTGTTTTAAAATTAAAGACATAATTCAATTTAGGATTATAAGGCACATCAAAAGTGTATACACTTTAGTGTTTGTGAATTGAAAATTGAAAATGGTTGTTTTATAAGTTTTGAAACTCCCTAAAAATTATTTTCAGCATGCAAGACAATGATTTAATTCCAAAATTGAGAAATACATTTTCAAGAAATTTATAGGCAACTTTTTATAGCCAGCTCTTTTTTAAGATATACATTAGATTATGCCAAATTTGGTAAAATCATTTTGATAATTCTTAAAATCTCATAATTTTGTTAAATTCAAATCTCCATCAGGCATACTTTGCATATCAACTTGGCCAATTACATAAGTAAAATTTCTTTTAAAAAATAGGTTTAACTATGAGTTCTTTTTGTTAGAAATTTGCGATGAAGATGACATTCTTCACAAGCAAATTTATACAAATTGATGGCGTTAAGAGTCACATTTCATATTTCCATGTTTCTGTGTGACAGTGTCTCATTATTATGAATCTTTCAAGATCTCCAAACTGAAGCTTATACATGCAACAAAATTTAATCATCGTTTCTACCTGTGATTGAATAAGTCAACTAAATGGTCTATCCCTTTTCTTTTACTTTCAATGTTGACATTCTTTTCCTTTTCGACGAGCCTGCTACTTTTGTCGCAAAAGCGAGACATGGCGAACCAACCTTAATTCCGCCACCAGCAACGTCCACAAATATTCACTCTGTGGTTAATTTTTTTTTTAAATTTTGATAACTTTCTTAAATTATCCTGGATTTCTACCAAACTTGAACAGAAACTTGTTTATCATGTGTTTATGATCAAAAGATAAATTTTAAGAAGTAAATTTGATATAAAAAGAAATCAAGTTTTTCCGTATTTTACTTATAAATATTAGTTTTTTACGACGGTTAACATTACACTCACACTGTGGTTGAAGCTTTTTAAATTTTAATAACCTTCTCAAAATATCCTGGATTTCTACCTAACTTGGACACAAGCTTGTTTATGATCATAAGATAATATCCAGAAGTAAAGTTTGTAAAAAAAATCCTTTTTTTCGTATATTTACTTATAAAAATACGGACTAGTTTTTTTCAGTTAACATACCATACACTCTGCAGTTAATGTTTTTTAAAACAGTCATTGGAATTCATAAACCATCCTGAATTTTTTTTTTTTATTCTGAATTTTTACCAAATTTGGACAGAAGCTTCTTACAGAACTAGCCAAAAGATAGTATCTAAAGGAAAATTTTAATATATTTTTTCCTGTTTTTGTTGAGCCTGCGACTCACAACAAAAGAGGCGAGACACTGGGTTCTGTGAAACACTTACAATTTTGATAGCTAAATACATCGGTAACCCATCTCCAGCTAGGAGTTGAATTGAAGGTCAAATGAATATGTATTCAATGAGGTCCAATAATTAACTTCCAAGTGCACAACTCATCAACCATGTTTCTCAGCTTATTTAACAAAATAGAAACTGATAGGCTGCTGAAAGTGAAATATAATTTCACTATATCATTTTCGCTAATGATTTAACAACAACAAAAATCATCTATTTTTTTTTTAAATCTCGTAGCTAATGCACCTATAGCAAAAAGGTACATTTTAGGCTGATCACTTTTTAAAAGTACTCACTGATTTTCTAGTATTACCAAAACTTTTGATCAGTTGACAATATTACAACATTGTTTTAACAGTTAAACATGTAGTAAATAGGTTTAAAAATTCATTTTAAAATTAGTAATTACTGGTAATTACTGGGCCGTTTTAGGAATTACTTGTATTTACTAAGTGCATCGGGTATTACATGTAATTCCTAAATTTAGTAATTACATGTAATTCCTAATTTCAACTATTTACTGTAACATATATATTGTTTAGGGGCCAGCTGAAGGACGCCTCCGGGTGCGGGAATTTTTCGCTGCATTAAAGACCCGTTGGTGACCTTCTGCTGTTATCTGTTCTTCTATGGTCGGGTTGTTGTCTCTTTGACACATTCCCATTCCATTCTCAATTTTATTCCTATGTACACATTTATCTACAAAAATAAACGAAAAACAACATTGACAGACATCAATTAACAACATGTTTGTGAGTACTGTAGACCCTAGCTCTTGACTCTTTCTCCCTAACCTATACTCTTTTAAAAATGTAACTATGCCATTGATCTATATGATCTAGGTGTTTCCAATCACAAATTTATGCTCTGTGATGCGATTTGCAATAGTGTATCGGGGTAAACAAAAAGCTACGATCATCCTACTTATGAAATCGGAAGACTTGCAAGTATATGATTTTGGATGTTATTATTTTCTAATTAACAATGATTGCATAAAATAAAAATAAAAATAGACCTTTTGATAACAGAATTAACAAAAGAAGTTAATTTGTAAAATATTCATATCTATAAAAATGTATCTTATCAACGAACTGCAGGTTTATGATATTATTTTATTAAAAGTCAAATACCATAAATAATCGTAGCAATCAGATACAAATTATACTTATTTTCCAAAACAATATTTAAGTCAAATTATATATCTGATTTAATTTAATTATTCAATCAAATCATCGACTTAAGTATTAATTTTTTGATTTATCAAATTAATGATGAAATTATATATAATTTTTTTTTATATGTTCTGGAATACCGATTTTTTCCTTTGATTAAGGAAATAATAAATTTTAACATGTTTTGCAATTATATCTTTATTATAAACCTCGTTATCAATAATTCGTATGAGATTAGTAAGTTTTATGCATGAGTGACGTTTTAGTGTTTAATGAATATAGCACGACATGCATTGGTGTTTTAACAGTGTTCTATCATATATGAGACAAAATAGAAAAAAGTCTAACTTTCTGCTTATGTTTAATATGAAACATTGATCGGTACTATTAAGATAATTACATCATTACATCTGTCTTATACCATGCTTCTTCTTACTACAATCTTTCACAGTGAAAACATTTTTTTATGTTGTTCAGCTTATCAGCTTAGTATAAACTGCAGATTTCAAGAAACGAAAAGCAACAAGTTTCTGTTGTAATTGACAAACAATTGCAACCAGATTTCTTGATAGAGTGTAAACGTAAATTGCAACTTAAAAAATATTCCAGGGCTGACTTAATGTAAAAGGCAAACACATAATGTCTTGCAATACCTAAATAATCACATCAGCAGATAACACAAAAACGCTAATTGTAATTAAGCCACGACAACAATATATACGTTTTGTCAGTTTATGTTTTTTCAACACAAACAAACAATTGAGAAAACACATATATATTTTCTATGAAAAGAAGACAAGTTACAATTAAAAAGAATAAACGGTTATATAAAATCAGTAAGTTATAATAAATAATTACAATTAAAAAGTCAAAAGTTAATATAAGATAAGTAAGTTATAAAAAGTGTTTGCTCTCCAATATAATATTAGCCTCTACGCGTTGAATGATATAGTATATATATGATATGTAAAAATAAATGCTGCTTATATACAAAAATCAATATATATGTTTTATATGCATGAGTTAGGAACAAACAAAGGTGGATACTGATTGTTGATTATGAAATGGTTACACGCCAGTTTTTTCCATCGCAATCATTTTAGGAGAAGCAACAGGCGTTAAGTTAGTCACGTGTTGTCCACCTGAAGCACTTCCGGTCATATGTTCTTGAAACGAAGGAGTTTGCTGTACTGATACCGTTTTCTGTAGTTCCTTTGATTTATGAATATTCCAGATTTGAATGACAATGTCTTTCACCAAGATATCAGATGATATATCGCCGATCATTTTTAAAACCATCACACCATCTTGCCCTATCGTAGTACCACTGAAAGAACTGACCTCAGCTGACGTGACAGAAATGTTTGACATACTCAGGTACTTTTTAATGTATCTGAAATAATAATAATAATAAATATGTTTAAGCAAGGACGTATATCAGTTATACGTCCTTGGTTTAAGTGAACGACCATTTAAATCAAGAGGAGGTATGTTTTTTTTCTAAAAATAAAAATATGATCCCCAAAGTAATATTTTTTTTTATATTACATGGTCAAGCAGTTGAAAAAACACCAAAAAAAAAATGTTGATAGCGTGGAAAACTTAAAAAAATCTAACTCATACAAAATTAAACCGATTACCCCATTTCCCCCCATGAATGCATGTAACAATTTAAAAAATACTATTGTTCTGAGTTTGGTCCGATTGCATTTTTTCAAAATTTAGATCTATCACAATTGTGTGCTCGTATAAGAATAGCGAAACCAGAAGGCTATTATATTTTGATTTAATTGTGATAAATGTAACAGAGCTTCATGTTACGAAATTCTGAAACTCTCTTCCAACCACAATGTGAAGCAGATAAAACTAATCGCAAACAGGTTTAGGAATGAAAGGTATATCTAGATAATGAGATTCTTTGATATATTTATGTAGTTAGAGTAAACATTATTTTTTAACGGTAGCACGCGCAGCTGTTCAAGTATGGTCGATTTTCATTTATATTCAGGACGAATGGCCCTTATAATGTTCCTTGCATTTACGTTCTGTAATGACTATGCAAGTCGGTTGAGATGAAGGACAAGAAGCTTAGAATGTCACTGGAAATTACTGGTAACTATGCTGGATAGCGGCTAACAATTGAGAGTATAAAGATTGTACTGAATATTCATTAATCCTCATCACCATTTTAGCTCTATTAGATATACCAAAGTATATGTTTTCCAAATTTGGATTTTTTTAATTAGAAAATTAGAAGAAAAAAAACAACACAAGGGCGCTATGCGGACGAACAAGGATGTGTATAGTGCTACTATACAATTACGTTGGACGAGCGAACCCTTTTTGGGACAGGCGCAAAATTGCGACGGGGTTAAACATGTTTATGAGATCTCAACCCTCCCCCTATACCTCTAGCCAATGTAGAAAAGTAAAAGAATAACAATACGCACATTAAAATTCAGTTCAAGAGAAGTCCGAGTCCGATGTCAAAAGATGTAACAAAAGAAAATAAATAAAATGACAATAATACATAAATAACAACAGACTACTAGCAGTTAACTGACATGCCAGCTCCAGACCTCAATTAAACTGACTGAAAGATTATGTCTTCATCATATGAATATCAGGTACAATCCCTCCCGTTAGGGGTTTAGTATCATACTATCATAAAATATATGAGAAGAACATAACATACCTTTGTCTCACCATAGGTAATAATGACTTTACAAGGAACAACATCCCACTGGTACCGCGCTATACAAACTACCAGAAGCCAGATCCAAACAAAGAAACAGATTTGCTCGTTAAATTCGTTGACCGGTACTAAACACTGAAACATGTAAAAATGCACATTCGACACTTGAACAAATTCACGTCTACACAATACCTCTCGTGGAAATACAGGCGAATACGCTATTATTGAATAATTGGTGTTGATTATACTTTCAAACACATATTCACCATAAGAAGTGACATTTTGAGGTGATAAATATCCCTCTAGAATGATCAACTGTGTAGCTGCATTGACGAAAAACAACAATTTCACGAAGGCTAGTAATACTGTTAAAATACCAAAAGGTAGGACCCTAAGCAAACGTTCACTAAACTCTTGATGAAGATATGAACCTATCTCCATTGCAAAATGTTTTCGGTCGTCTGCAGAATATTGCCTGTAGTCTTGTATCATTTTTGAAAGCTTCTGGCATCCAAACCCAAAACTTGACTCACAAATCCTTAAAATGATGTCAGGTAACATAAATAAAAGTGCCTGCAGGAATAAAATTAATGGAAGCCACTGGTACAGAGTTCGTGTGCTGTCTTCGTTTGCACTGTCCTTGTCATTCATTACTACAAGCATATTTAGATTTTCTGAATCTGAGAGGGATCCTTTTCCTAAGGACTCAAAAGGTATAACTTGTCTCGATAACCAACATGATTCTTCAGTAAAGTCGTTCCAATGTCGTGGAAATTGTTCTGGTGTTTTACAAATAAAGTTTGGTCCTCGGTAATGGCGCAAAACAGTCAGAAGTGCTAGTATCAACAGAAGTAGAAAAGTCCAAGTACTGCTAAATCTGTCAGCCCAGCTTCCGTAGTTAACTGTTGGTTTATAAAAGTTGAAAACCATTTTACCAAAACAGTTGTTCCAAACCTAGAAATGCAAACATTGTTTTAACAGTATGTTACGAATGTCATCATCATAACTCAAAGGCGCACATGCATAGGAAAATTAGGCATCGGTCTATCTATTCAATGAGGATTTGAAAATAATAATGTCGATCACAGACAAAATTTTGATATACCAAAGTAATTGGAATAATAGATAACAAAATGCTAACATTTATCTACGAAGTTATATTTAAATAACAACAAATTTCAATCACACTATTCATTCTTTTCATCGTTTATCCTATTTTATGGTTTCTATAGTTCTATCTCACACATTGAGTTTTAGATTCGAACGACGTCCGATGCCTACGGTACAGCAGTACGGAAAAAAAACTAACGTATTCGTGGTTGATTTAATTGTGTATCTAAGATAAATAAAAACAATCTTTTGTTTAATGTATTATTGTTGCACACTTGATAATCTTTTAACTGAATTATTATAACTGCAATATTTGCCTATTTTCAGCTCCTGCGTCACTGTCGTTGATGATCTTTCAAACATTTAAAAAGGTTTTTTTTCATTTTGTAATAAAGCAGGAAATGGTCTGAAAATAAAAGGGCACTAGCTACGAGATATATAAAAAAATCAAAAGTATGATTTTATTTATTTAATCATTAATGAAAGAGAAATAGTCAAATTCTTATTTGCTTTTATCAGAGAAAATGGTTTAATTTTGTCAAATTAAGCTAATTAACATTGATAATGAATTATTCACTTGCAAGTGAATAATTCGACCTCATTAAATCCGTATTTATGTTAACTCAAATTTAACACCAGAGAAAGAGATAGAATAACGCATGCATTGTCCGTGTACGAGTATTTAAAGGAAAAGAATGTAAACATTGAAAGTGAAACAAAGGTAAATAATATGATTAATTGATTCGATCCACACAAAATTATTCTTTTAAATGTAAAAATGACGATAAACATAAATTTTAAATCTATAATACAAAATTTAATAGACCTATAAGAATCTAGTTGCACGAGTTGCTTAATCTATTTATATATATGTTTATGTTTACATCGCTTATTTGGTAATAGAAGGTCAACTTGATAGGTAATTAGATGGCGTTTTGGCTAAAATTCACACGAAACGAAGCTACATTTTATTGAGACCATGTCCTGTAAATTATTTATATTATACTTTTGATAGTTTGGAAAAATGTTTTACATTGTTATAAATAAGATATGAGAATTTGAGTAAAATCGGTGACCGTGAATTTGACAACGAGTGTCCCTTTTACGGTGACCATGAATTAAGGGGCACTAGCTGTCCAATTCATGGTCACCGATTTGACTCAAATTCTCATATTTGATTTAACAATATACAACTTTTATCCAAACTATAAAAAGTCTAAAATAAACAGTTTACAGAGCATGGGGTTGATAATATGTAGGTTCGTTTCGTGTGTATTTTAGCCATGACGCCATCTAATTAACTATCGAGTTCACCCTAGATGACCATATAAGCGATATAAACTTAAATAAAGATATGAATAGATTAAGCCAACACGTGAAATTGGATTTTTATAGGTCTGTTTAATTTTATTTTATAGATTAAAAATATATTTCTTCTAATCGTTTTTACCCGTGTAAGAAAGATTCTATGATTTACCTTTGTTTCATTTTCATTGTTGACATTCTTTTTCTTTAAACTACCAGTACACGTACAATGCATGCGTTGTCAATCTCTAGCTAGGGGGCGGAGAGGTAGTAAATTAAAGTTCACATGAATACGGATTTAAATGAGGTCGAATTATTCACTTGTAAGTGAATAATTAATCATCAATGTTTCTTATATTAGCTTAATTTGACAAAATTGAACCATTGTGGGTGCAAAAGCGAATTAATTATTATTGCATTATTTCACTTTCATTAATTATTGAACCAAAAAAATCTTACTTTGGATTTTTTTATATATCTCGTTGATAGTGCCCCTTTAAATAAATTTTTGTTATGTTGGGCATGGGTAATTGAAATTCAATTTCTAAGAAATTAATGTGTAGGGAAGGCATGATAATGTTCGAATGACATTTAATGCTACCTTAACGTTCATACTTGGTTACTGCATTACGTCGGTCGGTATTAAAAAAATTCAGGTCATTTTTTTTTATAGCTGACTATGCGGTATGGGCGTTGCTCATTGTTGAAGGCCGTAAGGTGACCTATAGTTGTTAACTTTTGTGTCATTTTGGTCTTTGTGGAGAGTTTACTCATTGACAATCATACCTCTTCTTCTTTTTTATATTTACTTGAAAGAAAAATTTGAATGAAACTTACCCTTCACGTCAGTCTCCTCGTATTTCAATGCATACACAGATGTGTACTACTTCATGTACTTAGCAGATTATCTATTAATAGATAGCACTTTGAATTTACTATGAAGTATCAAAGAATCATTATCAGATTTAAACACAACTGGCACACAGCCATACACAATTTACAGTATAATACGCAACCAAAATGTTTTTTGATAATTTGAGAGAAGTCGACATTTTATAGTAATATGTAATTTCTGTATTTACATATATAATTATTGTTTAATAGCTTTTATCAAATCTTCATTGTTTATGTTACCGTAATATATAGATAAAGGCAACAGTAGTATACCGCTGTTTAAAACTTGTAAATCTATGGACAAAAAACAAAATAGGGGTAACAAACTAAAACTAAGGGAACATCACCATTTCCTTTCCCTCATAAGTGACTTTGCATTATTTTTTATCGTTATTATAAAACAAACACCAAGTTATTTATTATTGGTGTCCTTGATTTTTTGTCCTAGCTCTGAAATGTTGAAATGAAAACCCATTCAAATACAGAAAAAAAATGTCAACATGGTCACCGAACGACATAATGATAGTTTAACTCTAACCACAAAATGAATATCAAATATTTTCCCGTCAATTAAGCACCATTATTGAGAATAATCTCTAAATGATCCCTTTCGACGTTGATAGAGTATCTTCTTTTAATCTGTAAATGGCTTTATTTCAGCAGGAATAAAGGAAAGAGTTTACAGCTTCATTGGTTAAATGTTACATTACCGTAAAGGTTAATTGATACTGAAAAATTGTTTTGACGCCATTTTGTTAATTTTTTTTTCTAACAGAAACCTGTCGTCTTGTCGAATGCTAATAAGTCGATATTGTTGGTGAGGCTGAGAGAAATGTCCTCAATGGTGATTTTGGTACCTAATATTTTTTCTCCGTCTCCCTGTCCGATGCTCGGCCTGGTGATTGTCACCTGGCTTCATGATCAGTATGCGAAAGACCTATGTGCTCATTCTTAAAACATCTAGAACTTGAATAAATTAATATATCCTCTTTCTTTTCTATACCGAATTGCAGCACGACTTATTTAAAAAAAAAATAGAAATAAAATAGAGAATGGAAATTGGGAATGTGCTTCAGCTGGGCCCTAAACAAAAATGTGTACTAATTCAGTGATAATGAACGTCATACTAAAGTATGAAATATATGAATGACTTTTCTAGGCATTAAACAGATGCAGAGAAGGCCTACAAATTCTTTAGGCGAAACATTGGTGTTTCTGTTTGAATGCAATGATTGGTTTGATTGATCTTACAAGTATAACGATCTAACTACTGTTGCTTCATTTGTACACATGCCTGTTAAAACTGACTTGCTCATTTATCTACAAAAATGAACGAGAAACAAATTAACAGACATCAATAAAAAAAAATTGATGACATAGTTTAACCTGTTTGTGAGTACTCAAGACCCCTTTCTCTCTCGTTAGCCTATACTTTTTTAAAAATGTATGCTATTGATAAATATCATCCAGGTGTTTTCAATCACAAATCTGTGCTCCGGGAGGCATTGTGCAATAGTGTATCGGGGTAAACACATAGCTATGATCATCTTACTGATGAAATCTAAGACCTTCAAGTTTATAATTTATCAAGGATGTTATTATTTTCTAATGAACAACAATTGTGTAAAATCAAAACCAAAATAGAACTTTAAGTAACAAAAACGACAAAGAAATTAATTTGTTAAATATTTATTTCTACAAAAATGTATCTTATCAACGTTCTGCAAGTTTATGATATTATTTTATTTAAATCCAAATACATTTGTACCAGAAATATTAAATCGTAGCAATCAGATAAAATTACACTTATTTTCTTAAAAAATATTTTAGTCATTTTATATTTAATATGATGTCAATGATGTAAACAGTAAAAACACAAAAATACTGAACTCCGATGAAAATTCAAAAAGGAAAGTCCCAAATCAAATGGCAAAATCAATAGTTCAAACACATCAAACGAATGGATAACAACTGTCATATTCCTGACTTGGTACAGGCATTTTCTTATGTATAAAATGATGGATTGAACCTGGTAATTTACTTATTCGATCAAATCATCGACTCAAGTATTAAATTTTTGATTAATCAAATTAATGATGAAATCATATATAATTTTTTTTTTACATGTTCTGGAATACCGATTTTTTCCTTTGATTAAGGAAATAATAAATGTTAACATGTTTTGCAATTATATCTTTATTATAAACCTCGTTATCAATAATTCGTATGAGATTAATATAGGTTTTATGCACGAGTGACGTTTTAGTGTTTAATGAATATAGCATGACATGCATTGGTGTTTTTATTTGAAAATGCCTGTACCAAGTCAGGAATATGACAGTTGTTGTCCATTCGTTTGATGTGTTTTATCATTTGATTTTGTCATTTGATTGGGGACTTTTCGTTTTGAACTTTCCTCGGAGTTCAAAACTGTTTGTTCTTTGTTTAGTGCCATAAAAATGCAGATTCTAAAGACATGATTTTTTGTTTTTTCCATGACCTTTTTTGTATATATTATCTCATATTGTAGAGTTGTCACTGACTCAGACGTACTTATAAATATAATTATTTTCTGTGACTGTATCTTACATTAATTTGTAGGATCCTTTACTATAAATAGTTGAGCTGATCTGTAACAATAACATCTCCATGCCTTATATATCATGTACTGTAGTACGCCGCTAGATTAAAACTGACGAGGAAAGGTAAGACACGGCCACTGAAAGCTTTATTTTTGTAGAACCCAGGTGGTCGTGTGGTCTAGCGGGACGGCTGCAGTGCAGGCGATTTGGTGTCACGATATCACAGTAGTATGGGTTCGAATCCCGGCGAGGGAAGAACAAAAAATTTACGAAAGCAAATTTACAGATCTAACATTGTTGGGTTGATGTTTAGACGAGTTTTATCTCATATATATATATAATAGCATACGGTCTGAAAGTTTTTGGTAATTGATGTTAATATCCTTTTTTGTATAATAGTTATAAGGAATTGAGACACCGATTTTTTTTTAACAATTATAAAAACATATATACAAAAAAAAAAAAACATTCCCACCTTGAATATATTATGAATAAAGCATAATTATGTTATGAAAAACAAAAGCACTATCGAATAAAACATAGTCATGTTTATAAATAGAACTATGCACAATTTTGTTGAAGTTTTGACGTCATTTGTTGTTGTTATCGATATCATATCATTATATTTTAAAGCACTGCTTTTATTGTGCATTTTTCAAAATGCATTATTTTTACATCTGATATGACCTTTTGCCGCAGAAATTTCTTGAGTTTTTTTACTGATAAACGACCGTATTTCGTATAAATACGTGGATATTATCGAATGCAAAATAGCATTTATTATATTGCTTGTTTTAACTAAATTTCTTCAATAAACTTTTAAGAACATAGATATTAAATTGTTTTGTCGTGAGTAATATATGGGTCATTTCAAAAAATGTCGAATTTTGAAATTGAAAAATTTATCAAAAGTTACTTATTCAAACAACTCTCTACATAAGCAAATCAAAACAAACAGTACTTTACGAACAACATATTAAAAGATGCAAGAACATCTTGAAACATGTTTTGATCGGTGGTACAATATATTTTGTCTATCCTGTTACCATTTTCAAAAGAAATTGTGGGTTATTAAGAAAAGGTTTAGATAAAAATTTAATCTTGTTTTACGTAGCTAATTAGATGGTTTTCAAGAGAATAAACTTCTATATATATTCATTCTGTAAAATAATAGATTATTTGCCAGTTTTCCAGGTTGTACTGAAAAATGCCCCTAAAAATTGGTTTTCAAAGGTTTTAAAAAATTACCACCAGTAATGCAAGTCTAAGATAGCAATTTATATTGTTAGGCATTTTTTCACCCTTTGAAACAAACCCAACATCAAGTAAATCCCTCATAAGTTAGTTTACTTTTCTCTTTATTTCATTGGTAACAGGAACTTACGTTTCTGATATATCACTATATAAAAGTCTATCCTGTTACCTTTTTGTCTATCCTGTTACCGATATCAGTATTGCACATGCAAATGCTTAATTGGGAAAATTAAGACGTTATATAACCTTAAGATGAGTTCAAACAACGAAATATTTCATTCCTTTTGCACCTATATGTTAAGATAAAGAAATTAACGACGTTTTTGTCTACAATTGTCTATCCTGTTACTGTAACCATAGCAACCATAGTAACAGGATAGACATAACAGGTTAGACAAATTTCTTCGTTTTTGATTGCTGTTGTGAAATAACTACTCCCTTTTGAAGTGATTATGGTTTTCTATTGTGAATTTGGTTTCAAACACGTTATTTCACTTTTTACAAGCATACTGTTGGTGTAATTAATCAAAATTGTTGGTAACAGCATAGACATGAAAAAAGTACACTCTATTTTTTCACTAAATGTCTTGAAATTTCTTTTCTCTACACTGTCGTTGAAGAAACGAGGCGTTTTAAATGTTAAGCACTTTGCACTTTTGAAACAACACTGACTCATTAAATATTCATAGGGAGAAAAATTTAACTGCTGATTTAAGTAGCGGTAACAGGATAGACATGAACCTCCCGTACGATTGAGTTTAGTTTGTAGATAATATGTTACATACAATGATAAAGAAGCTACAAGCTTTCGTTAGAGTAATAACTAACGTTCGTAAAACGTCCCTTTTGCAGATACCAAGGCGATTAGAAAATCGGAAAAATTTGAAATGTGTTTTTCTGACACTGTACGCACACAAATACCCCTAAAATCGGACTTAAATGCAGTTTAATCTTATCAAAATAGATGTAAGTTGTGCTTATGCTTAATGTTCTGAATCACAAACCCGACAAGCTTTCATTTACACCATTACAACTGAAATTTCCATTAGAAATAACATTTTTAGCATGGATGTACAAAATAATGTTTTAGCGGACAATTTATGATTTACGCATGAAATATAAAATTGAGAATGGAAACATGTACCCTATATTTTACCGACTTTAATTTTCAATAAAATCGACAATACTTTAACGGGGACCGCAAAGTAAACTGCGACATAAAAAATGATTTCAATATCCGTTACTTTCTAATAGAAACAAGATAAAGGATACTTATATGCGTATACTTTTATATCTATATAGTAAAATGGTCGACTTCAGGACACAAGTCCTTCTTCCAGCATCACCCGGGAACTTTCAGATAATGACTATGGGAACATGTTGTGCAGGCCATGGAACCCGACAATGAAGGATAATTAATCAACTATAAATTTGTGTTTTGTGTATTACGCTGTCGAAATCAAAATCATCATAATGAGGACGAAAAAGGTTATACAAAATTTGTAATAGTTATTAATAAATGTATATTTATATATACACAAAAAGTGTAATATATAGGAGAAAGGGAAGATGACACCCAGCCGGCAATCAAAACCAATATATCAAGTAAACACAGACAAAACCGAGGCAAATAAATAAAAATAAACAAACAAACAACATTATACAACTTATTTCTATTATTGTGTTCAAAAGCATTTTAAAGAGATATATATTCTCTTTCACAATATTCCACCCCGCACAATATCGTAATATATTTGTTAAAATGCAATCTGCTACGAGTATGCAACAAAAAAATGTAAGGATCTGTTTTCGTACTTTACCGAAACAAAGCTTATACATGTACCATGCTGTTTTAAATTTATTATAATATACGCAAATATATGAAATTGAGGAAAAAGTAAATAATTTCTTTTTCCAAATTTTCAGATTTTGAAAAGATCATATTTAAAAAAAAACATTTAAAAAAAAAGATGTGGTATGATTGCCAATGAGACAACTGTCTACCAGAAACTAAAATGACACAAACATTAACAACTATAGGTCATCGTACGGCCTTCAACAATGAGCAAAGCCCATACCGCATAGTCAGCTATAAAAGGCTCCGATATGACAATGTAAAACAATTCAAACGAGAAAACTAACGGCCTTATTTATATAAAAAATGAACGAAAAACAAATATGTAACACATAAACAAACGACTACCACTGAATTACAGGCTCCTGACTTGGGACAGGCACATACATAAATAATGTGGCGGGGTTAAACATGTAAGCGGGATCCCGACCCTCCCCTAACCTGGGACAGTGGTATAACAGTACAACATAAGAACGAACTATAAAAATCAGTTGGAAAAGGCTTAACTCATCAGACGGACAAAATACAATTGGACGTGGCGGGGTACTCGTACATCCCGACAACAAAAAGACACTAGGAACAGATCTGAGAGTACTCGCGTTTATCTGACAGCTAGTTCAGAACCACTAACAACTAATAAAAATATTCATGCATCTAAGACTAAAATATCAATCCGTACACATCCAACATCCAATGGATTTAGTGTAAAGACGTCATAAACAGTCAGAGAAAAACCTGACCTTGTGCAATGCCAAGTTACAGTTATCGACAGATTGTAGATCCATGAATGTGTATATCGTAGCCTTTTCAATAGTCGTCTGGCGCGAAAAGGACGATAACTCAATTTTAAAATTTAATATTTTTGGAGACGGTCAATTTCCGGAATTCCATGCTTGATCATCCCGATTTTTTCTTTGGCCGTTGACAACAGAATTATTGCTGCATTCTTTGACAATAAGGTATATTTAACAAGGCAGTATTATCAATGTATTATCGTGGTATCAATATATGTTAGAAATGTTAGATACCTGAATTATTTGTAATTTTGGCAAGGACAATTCATCACGTCCCCTGAAAACATGATTTTGTAAAAAATCACTTATCGGCATCTCCGGGCGGCAAGCCAGATTAATTTCCTGATAATCTTTACTACAGCATTCTGATTGTTATTCATTGCTACATATTACAGTTTTTTTGTAAATCGATGTTTGTTTACATTATCAACAAATGTGAGTAACATTCTAGGTCGAGTTGTCGTTCGTGGTGTATAGTTTGTTCCAAACCAGTGTTTGTTTCTGGTACAGGTTGGCAGTTGTTTATCAACAATAAAGTTGTTGCAACATAAACACATGTTATTTTCAGTGTGTATGTGTGTTTTTCTTTCTTTCTAATTAGTTATGATTGTTTATAAAAACAAAATGTTTTTAAATTCATTTGGAAGACAGGATTGTCATGTAATCGTTATTTCCCTTGTTAAAAAATAGAAATTGCGTGTTTCTATATTTAACGATTTGCATGACACTATTTAGTACATATTTGTTAAATAATATAGATATTGCTGTTTTGAATTCATTGTTAAAGAGAATTATATATGTTCTAAAATTCAATATTTGCATCGTTGCTTATCATTTATAACCTTTGTTGAAAGACTTAATCATTTTAGATAAGTTGTTTGAAAATATTGTTGGTTACAAAGCCCGACCGTGCAAGGACTGTATAGCCAGTCAAGGTCGTTAAACACCACCTATATATTGGTTACAGACTTCCTTCTGTTGTTTGATTGAAAGCAGTCAATGGCGCTTTTCAAGGACTGCCACCGCTAATACTGTATATGGTTGGTAACAACATTGAATGATTGAGATATTTATGAACTGACATTCAGTCCGACCATGGGAAACTGTGCTCTGCCGGATGCGTGCTCAATTATTGTAGTCATTCAATGCTACATTTCTCTACTTTAGGTCTACATAATAAAAATTGTACTTATTGAAAAAAAAATATATATTGTTTTCATTTATTTTATTTAGATAGCGCTATCACATTCGGCATCCATCGTATTTTTATTTATCAGTTGTCAAATTAGACCAATATATGTGGTCTGCATCCCCTGCATAATTGATCATTTTACATACATGTCAGTCCTTTATTTCTTTAATGGCTTTCAGTTATTTGGTGGACACAGGGAATTGATTCCCAGTTCCCTCCCAAAACTCCTACTTCACTCCATATTCTGTTCCTCTGCACTCTTATTTTTTCATCAACAAGAATTATCCCTGTTTTATCAAACTTTTCTCACGATTAAGACCACCCTGCCTCAAGCTTTCATCCATCAAATTCTCATTTCTAGTCCTCTTATTCCACAGTTCCCATAATTCTGTCCAACCCCTTTAAAGTGTCCCAATGACTCGCACCCATTAACAACCCATCATTCGACAAATTATATTAAACAACCTGATTTGTCTCCTATATGCAAAAATTACGAGTCAGGTGTTTTTGCTTTAATATAAATGGCAATTTTTTTCACACATCTCGTTTTTGAACTCCATTGCGTATTTGTTACTATCAACTATATGGCATCAATGCACACAATTCAAACGATCTTTTCACAAAACCACAAAAATTGCATAGCAAATACATTCTCAGGATTTTTAATAAAGTTTACTTTGCGAGCACAAAGTGAGGAATTAATTATAAAACAATTTGGTAAAGCAAGATAAATGTTTTAAAAATAGACTATAGTGGATGAGCTACCCCTTCGTGTAACCAGATTTATCTCTCCTGGGATTCAAACACATTGAGATTGAGATTGAATTGTTTCCCTTTGATAACAACCAGTTCCAAAGCAAGATTATTTGTTTGATGATTTTTAATTGATTAACAATATTTTGATAAAGGAAAAGGAAAATACTTTCAATTTCGAGGTCTCACAATGGCTTTTTCACCTTCTATTCTAATTTTACATTAAAAACCCAAATTTAGATGAAAAGGCTAGTATATGTATTTATTATATACTTAGTAGTAAATACAGGTAAATTGTATGTGTAATACAGTCAATGGCAAACGTGCTGTATCAGCCACCCTTGATGATATCGATATCAGCAACGGTTGCAAAAGCTTTATCACACCTTTAATCTGTATGACGTCACGTCATCGATTGCAGTCACTGTTGCAAAGGCTTTATCAAAACCCTAATCTGTATGACGTCATGTCAAACCTATAATCTGTATGACGTCATTTCAAACCTCCTTATATGTATGACGTCATGTCAGATAAAACAAGAATGTGTCCAAAGTATACGGATGCCCCACTCGCACTATCATTTTCCATGTTCAATGGACCGTGAAATTGGATAAAAAATATAATAAGACATTAAAATTAGAAAGATAATATCATAGGGAACATGTGTACTAAGTTTCAAGTTGATTGGACTTCAACTTCATCAAAAACTACCTTGACCAAAAACTTTAACCTGAAACATGCACTTTCATTTTCTATGTTCAGTGGACCGTGAAATTGGGGTCAAAAGTTTAATTTGGCTTTAAAATTAGAAAGATCATATCATAAGGAACATGTGTACTAAGTTTCAAGTTGATTGGACTTCAACTTCATCAAAAACTACCTTGACCAAAAACTTTAACCTGAAGCGGGACAGACGGACGAACAGACAGACAGACGAACGGACGAACGGACGCACAGACCAGAAAACATAATGCCCCTCTACTATCGTAGGTGGGGCATAAAAACGTCTACTTGAGGTATAACGTTATGTATATAATAAAGTGTATATGATATGGCTTTTTCAATATCACACACCGTATCAACCCTCAACCCATATAATCCCTCGAGCAGAGCTCTTGGGATTATATTGGTGTCTCGGGTTGATACGGATGCGATATTGAAAAGGCCATATAATATTCTCTATATAACATACTAGTAATATTTAGTTAGCTTTTAATTTACTGATAACAAAATCAATATTTATACCGTTAAAAGCAATATTCAATGATCGTATTACAGTGTTGAAGTGGTAACCTTTTAGAATAAGTTTATTTAAAGGAGCGATAAGTTTACAAGGATAATTTCTAAATTTCCGGGCACGATTAACAACATTCCTTTCAATTGTAAATTCAGATAAAATATTTTTCGATCGTCAACATTGCAGTTATAATGGCAGCTGAATTTGAACAAATTGATTTATATTTCAAGTGAGTCATTTTAAAACATTATCATACAGGGAGAATGAGTCTGCACACATGTTTTGCAATTAATAACACAAGTCATCATAATTCAAAGGTATAGTCTAGGCTGGACTAACATTTTTTTTTATATATATTGGCACGTGATAGAAATAGACCTGATCATCTGAATGATTGAAATGAACAGCATCACAGCAGATCACAGGTTGCTCAAATAAAACATGTATATGTTCATATTCATTTTGTAAATAAACAAGTAGTTTCAATGCCATTACATTGATTAGTAATTGGGAAGTTGTGTTTTGTAGTATAGAAAACGCGAAGGCTGATTTAAATATGATAAGGTATTGGTATGTTGTATAACATTAATTTTAAGATATCTATTGGTTGTTCGCTATTACGAAAGTAAGCGTTAATGCTTTAATCAAGGAGATACAGTATAATTATGAACAACATATTGTTACGCACTGGTGATTTGAAAGCTGATATTTTTACTGTGGTCTCTGTTCCACACTTGATCGATACACGCAAATGTCCGTTGTTGTGTTCGGATTCGTATTTTACAGAGGAAATAACTTTGACCTTATATTATATACTGACTTCTTTAAATCTATATATTAACTTTATTTGTGTGTAACTGTTCATTTTGTATTTGTTTATACTTAGTTTTAGTACTACGCGCCAAATGTAACGTTACGTGTTCTTGTTTATGAATAACTTGTGTATTACGTCACACATTGTATAAAATACGGAACGCATGTTCCTACGTTGAGCTTCTCTTCAAAAACCTCTATGCAGTAAGCAGTCTCTCTAGAATTTGTTGCACCAAGTTAGAGCACTTGGTGATAATGCAGTGCACCAAGTAGATTTGCAGCACCAAGTAAAGTTGCTTGGTGAGAGTTGTTAGATGCAGTGCACCAAGTAGATTTGCATGCACCGAGTACGCTGAGTATTCAAGTTGAATGCAGTGCACCAAGTAGATTTGCTGCACCGAGTACGCTGAGTAGTGAATGCCGTACACCAAGTAGATCTTCTTGCACCGAGTTATTGTTTTTATTAAACTTGGTGCAAGTAATGCTTCTTGCCGTATTGCTATATTATTAACGTATTTTGTTTCATGAACCACTGTATTTGATGTATTGTTTAAACAGGAATAATACAATTAACGAACTTCCATTATGATTTTTATTATTACTTCCTTCACCGGAGGCCCACAAAAGTAACTACGGGTGTATATCCTGACAAGAAAACCCCGGAACGTTACAATATGTCAAACATAAATAATTCTATTTGAATAACATCTTTAGCTGTAATTCTTTTCTCATCATGTTAAGTATGATCTGAGGATAATTTATTAAACAAATGTGATGAAAAACTGTATCGAAGGAAGAACAGTTGAACCAAGCACAATATAATGATTCTGATAAATGAAAGGATATGCATTGTATAGTGAGGGGGACAAGGGGTTTTTAAACTGTTATGCTGTTATAGGGCAATTTAATTCTTTGTTATCTGTTATTTTGAAAATATATTTGCTGTTAGCTGTTATTGTCTTATTCTTTGTTAGCTGTTATTGGGCTTTTAGTTTTTTTGTTATCTGTTATTATGATAATGTATTTGCTGTTAACTGTTATTGAAAATTGAAATGTTAGCATTTTTTTGACAGTCAATATTCGGAATAAATTGAAGATCATTGGGCATTGGGTCTACCACTACTAATATGTGTGTCCCGTATTCAGAGAAGGATTCCATTAACATATACCCATCACAGAAGTGAGGTCCAGGACAATTCAAGTATATCTTATTATTATCCTTTGTAATAAATTCCATTTTTTTATGAATGTGTATTTAGAATTATCTTAATATTTTGTATGCGAATAATGTTCCTTGTTTTCCGTACGAACATATTAAATTAAAACAATTCTTAATATGACAAAAAGGAAAACATATGGCCAGGAATATCTGACAAGGATCTCAATTAAGGACTAGGTCCTAACAACCACTTAACCTTTTATATAATATGGTAGATAGACTCAGCTCTAAGATTCTTTTCGAAGCAGAACCAAATGCATTGTACAATGAAAGTTCCAACCATGTATTTGGGTCCGAAGCTGCATATAACTCATAACAAACAAAGATTTATTTCGTTTCAAGCCATTGTTTCCAAACTATGTATTCTACTTACTAGTACACTTGGTTCAATCAAAAACCTCAGCTGATAAAAAAATGTTCAAATAAGGCCTTTGAAAATAGTGGAATAAATTGCTTTTAGAGTGTCAAAATTCGTTCGAAGTACTTGATAAATTGCATGATTATAATTGGTGCTTTTGATTTTTCTACCCTATATACCACTTTGCCTCATAGTCTTATTAAGAAAATTCACACACCTCATTAAATGGTCATTTAGAAAAAGTCAGAATATTCAAACTCTTTTAGGTAATTTTTTTGTATAAGAACAAAGGGAGCTTCAGTCAATAAATATAAACAATACACCAACGTTTCATGAGAACTGCTGAAAGCATTTTTGAGTTATTTTTGAAAACTAGAAAATACCACCTTTTTCTAATGAATAAATCCCTTATTAACTCAATAACAAAATCAAAAATTAATAAAAATCGAAAGGGAGTTTACAACAATAGATATAAACATTTCAGCAAAGTTTCATGAGAACTGCTGAAAACATTTTTGTGTTAATGTCTGAAAACTGGAAAATCCCCCTTTTTTACT